>JAGVSP010001238.1:0-91192 GCA_022494985.1 Micrasema minimum
ACAGACCTAATATAGGCAACGATTTTGAAATATTCCAGGAGAGCAATGATTGAAGTGCGGGAAGTAGCTTTTGGTCAAAGGGCGGAGGACATATTGGAAGACAAAGTTTTTTAATTGAAACAGGGAAGTTTGATTTATGTTTCCGGCGAAACAAATATTGCCATCAGATATTAAATATCGTATTTTGAATTCATCCCCATTTCGAATTCGATGTTTTGGTGCGCGATAAAGCTAAAGTCCTTTTTTTAGAATGATTTCATTCAAACAAATAAAATTTTAAAAAATAATAATTTTAAAACTTCTCCTAAATACTTTATTTTTTTGACGTTTCTGATTTTGTATGGTTATCAAAAAGTACGTTTTCTATGGCTGTTCACTTCACGACATTTTTTTTAAACTCCCTGCCCCCCTATGGGCGGTATTTGTAGTTTTAGAGAAAACAAACTTTGAATTGATTAAACAAATATTTGAATGATTTTGAATAGAAAAAAGTATTTGTACAAATTTAACTACAGTTAACCACATAGACTGAATTTATATTAAAACGAGTAAACAAATGCGATAAAACATTTAAATTCTTTTTCAGTTACTGTTAACACATTCAGTAAATTTTTCCACAACTTTCTGTACTGGAAAGCAGACATTTCCAGTCAGAGACTCATGGTTTTGTCTCTTCGGAACTTTTATCCGTCTAAATTGAAGTATTTTAGTACCTAAGAACTCAAATGTTTCTTTTTAAAAAAAGCCTAAAAAGCACTAACGTTTTAATATTGAAAATAATTATTTCACCTGAGAAAAAATCGAGCATGTGTTGTGTGTAAAATAATACTCATACATCATCAAAGTGCAATAGGTATATCGTTTTTATATACATTATTTTCTTACCGATTTTCTGTCCAAAGATTTACAAGGTAAACTATTTAAATGAAAAAAACCTTGTTAGTAACTACATTTTTATTATTAATCTAACTCGCGACCGGTTTCGAGGCAACACGTTTCTCTTTTTCAGGGGTATAAGTATTATACTTAGTAGGGAGTTAGATTTATAATAAAAAAGTGGTTAAAAACAAAGTTTTTTCATTTAAATAGCTTATAATGAATACCTACAAAGTGAGTGCTTCTAACATAAATTTAATATTTACTAGGTATTTTGGTGGAAAAAATCTCAACAGAAAGTTTTATCAATTTCATTGTTAAGAGAATGATGTTGATTTATTTAATAAATCTGGTCTAATTTATGAAATTTTTTAAATATCGTATAACAGAAAAATATATCTAAGAAATAAAACGATGCAAACACGCTTCTTGTCGCGTCCTAAAAAGTGTGAAAAAGTAATTGCACTGGTAGTACCTACTACATTCCAAGAAGAAAATCAAGGACTATGATTGTATGGAGTAACGGCCGCGGTCGCGTGTCAGGACATCCTAATAAATTTTTAATTGACGTTTAAGTCATTGGAGTGCCTACCTCTCCGGTTTGAATTGGCTGGTTTGTTTTGCAATAACCAACGCGCGGTGGCAAGCGGTGGATTTGGACAGAAGGGAAAGTTTCTACTGGTTGTTCCTACCGGGACAAACCACTGTCACTGTATTATGGGATTCGAATGGGTAGACGATATCACAAAAATATGACCGCAGATGTTAATATGAAAACTTGATAACTAACTTTGATACTTCTTGTTCTCATCAATTTTATAACCCAGGAAACAGTCCATAAATAGTCCAATGCGGTGATCATATTTCATGTCATTAATTTATTCATCCATCGTTAATGTCCGTCTCGTAGCGTAGTCAATAGCGTATTGGGCTACATCGCATTAGGTCGCGTGTTCGATTCTCGATGGAGTCAATATAAAACATTTGTTTGAATGTTAATGTTTGAGCTCGGACTGGCGCTAAAGCGAAAGACCGATCATCTTGCCATCATGTAACAAATTATCTAGATTCACTGCACATAAGATTAGTTTATTTTAATGGTATATTTACCCCGCCGGAGTCTTACATTTCAGTACTGGTGCTAACTAACTAACTAACCATCACGCCATTTCCCCGTAGAGGTAGGCAGAGAAGATAGAACGCCATACCACTCTGTCCTGACAGACTTCCTTTGCTTCCTCATTCATTCATTTACATTCATACATCTTCTCATGCACATACGCCGATTATTCCGACTTTTCACATGACAACTTTCAAGTACTTGACGTACTTGGTCATGCCATGTCTTTCTAGGCCTTCCGCGGCTTCTACATCCAAGCACACTTGCATTTAAACTTCTTTTAGCCGTTCTTTCATCACTCATTCGCTCCACATGACCAAACCATCGTAAACCCTTTCTAATTTTGTCGATAATCTTTATCTCAGCCTTGCACTCTGCTCTAATTTCGACATTTGTACATCTATTATACATAGTCTTAGCACACATTCGCCTGAGAGATCGCATTTCAACAGCATTCAGTCTACTTTCATCCTTCTTTTTCCAACACCACGCTTCTCTACCATACATAAGGGTTGGTACCAGAACTCCGTTGAAGTACTGGTGCAACACGTGAAAAACCACATCAAAAATAATACTCCGCCTGCAACCTCATAGCATGGCAGCCCAATGCGCAATTCTCTATACCACGAAGTGGACAAAAATCTGGTAGTCTTTAAACTATTCTAGACATTTGAGAGAGTTTGCCAGCAATAGGGTCTTCTGGAGGGATCATGTGATGTCCACATGCTCGACATAGGAGCGAACATGTCCAAAGAAGAGAAGAAGACATTACTTTAAATGTTTTCAATCACCTAATATCTACTTTTTTCTTCAAAATATGTGCATTCTGATTCAAATTTCGTTTTCCCGGATCTTTCTAGCTACCAGTGGAACTTTGTACAACAATAATTTAACGACACAAGTCCTTCGGCGAGAAAATCGATAGATGGTACTCGCCACGAGATTATTTTCATAGTAACACTTGTGATAATGCGGCGGGAAAGTTGGGGCAAGATAAGGCTCACCTGGGCGAGTCAGTGTTTGGTGTATAGAGAACGTGTGTGGGGTCATGCGACTGATAACGTAACACACTTGATAGCAGCAGTTGTATGACAGCTGCCTGTTTACTGTTTATATCACCCCAAATTGAAAGAAACATTTTTACGGTGAAGGTAGAATTTACGTAGTTACTTTTTTATCTGCGGCGTTATGGCATTTGTTGATATGTTCGTTTTGCATTTTTTTTCAGAAGAAATGTTAACTTCGATAAGTCACATTATACCGAAGAGGACATAATAAAATATTAATAAATAACAAATATTACCATGTCCACGAGACTTCAATTACTGAAAGAATTTAAAATAAAATATTGAATCTAATATGAATAATAAATAAAGACATATTACATATATCAAAATACAATTATATTCCAAATGTTGAGGTGGTGAGTGCAAGCCTCTAAGGATTATGTGAAAAAATGTAGAAAACACATACAAAACAGAAGACTATAAAAAAACTAGTACAGAAAGAAACCCCAAATATGTGTTTTAATTTAAGTTACTTTATACGCAGAAATCAAGCGATTTCTCGTAGTTTTAAGAATGAATTCATAGAAATTAAGTTATGATGATAGTACGCAATGAAAAAAGGCAGTTATTGCATGAGCGAAAATGTTTAGTTTGGGCGAATTTATCATGGAATGTGTAATTCCTTCAATAAATTGGGTTTGCCAAAATTGCGGTGGTTTCACGACGGCGACCGACGCGACCGACGCGCGACGGTGCGAAAATAAATAATAATAATTATTATTATTAAACATAATTTTGAATACTTGATACTAATGCGCACTTTATACGGAACAGACAACTGTAACTGTTTCTTGTTCAGAAAACTGTACAGTTTGTCTAAAGACACGCTAAATAAGGCATACAATAAACCAATATCCACTTAAACGTTAACACAAAAAAAAATAACTGTCAAGTCAGCCAAACGTCGCGTCGGCCATTCAATATTCCATGCTGTATTTGTTTTATACGGCCCAGTTCGAAGAATTAAAGAATTTATACACTTTTAGAGAAAACCGAATTATCGAATTTATTCACTTTCAAAGAAAACCAAATTGCAAGAAGAAATTACGCAATTCTAAAAAATATTATTATTTAATGGCGTGATGGTTAGTTAGTTAGTGATTTCGAAGAAACTGTACAGTTTTCCGTCCCATATAAAGTATAATCGAATCTGTGATACGTACATTACTTTTTTTTAAAAAACCTGATGTATACCGGGTGTTTTTTTAAACTGAGACGATCAAATATCTCGAAAAATAGCCACTCTACGGAAGTCATGACCACAATCAAAATTTAATCATACCGCGGGGGAAATACATTAGTGTTAAAAATAGTAGCCCTCACCCCTCCATGTTTTTGAAACTAAGATAGGGCACCATTTTTTATTGCAGATTCGGATTTAACGGAAAAATACGTAGGATTAGAGAAAAACGATTTTATTGAATTTATGATAGTTTTCAAAGAAAACCGGATTGCTAAAAAACGTAGGATTTGACTGAAACAATTATCGGTTCATGATAGATGGCGTTGTAATTGACGAAATTCAGTTTTGTAAATCACATTTGACCTGCCATTTACATTAATAAATTGTTTTGATGACGAATTTCGAGTATTTCCAATGAAAACGTGATGTTTTTTTTTTCAAACGTATTGCAGAATCGAATGCGTGTGTTCTAAGAAGAAGAAATTGAAAAAATTGAACTACGTATTTTTAGCCGTAGAATCCGAATCTGCAATAAAACTATCATGAACCGAACAAAATGTTTCAGTCAAATCCTACGTATTTTTAGCCGTAGAAATCCGAATCTGCAATAAAAAATAGGTGTTTCCTATCTTAGTTTTAAAGTTACCCCCCGCCCCACCTACATGGAGGGGTGAGGGCTACTAATTTTAACACTAATGTATTTCCCCCGCGGTATGATTAAATTTTTGATTGTGGTCATTTTTTCCGTAGAGTGGCTATTTTTCGAGATATTTGATCGTCTCAGTTTAAAAGAAACACCCGTATTGTGTATTTTATGTTTATAGCACTCCTCTTGATAAAATAAAAACCTTCTGACAAGACGGTATCTAGGTTTTAGTGGATTTTTCTTTTTCAATTGTACTTCGTGGTGTAGTGGTAGCACGCAAAGTTTCCATTCAATATGAAAATTTATTTGAATGTGAATTTTTACATAAAAATATTTCATATATGATCCGCCATTAGGTGCGGATAAGGGAAAGTAGGATGTCAAAAACTTTAACGATTTGAGGTTGTGGGAGAAACGAAGCTACAAAAAAACATTTTATAAGTGGTAATAATAATAATGTTCCTTTATTACGCATCATCTTTGGTTAAAATAAAAAAACAAATAAATACATATGAAGTAAAAATATTTCTCTTACTAACTTTCACGCTTTTTCTCCGAGAAAGGATAAAACGCCACACCAATCTGTCCTTGCACATTTCATTCGATTAGACCACACTCATATTTTCTCTTGCACGCACATGAAATACAGAACAAATTATCAAAAACTACTTTTTCTTAAAATCTAATGCTTCGTATATGACTGTATACTAATCAGACATATAAAAACCTTACGTAATTTATCAACTATCAACGTCTGGAAAATTCTAAATACACTGTTTTTAGGAATGTACAAAATAAATGACGATCAAAATGAAGGAGATAACAATTATTCGTGAAAAGGAGGTAATTTTCTAATAATTCTCTATCGATACTGTAGGCATTTTCGAATTCATTATGCGTAGGTACCGAGTAGGCTGGCTTCCCGTAGGAAAAGCGCATGTCAGTTGTACGGTACGTAGTGCGCAGGCTCACAGGGCGTGGCGGTTGTTTCAGGTTCTCACCCTCAGTCAGTCCATCGCAGGACACCGCTCGGGGACAGTCGCCAGCAAGGAGGCTCTCCCGCCAACCCCATTCCGAACTAAACTTGCAACTAATTTCACAAACTCTTAAATCACTTAATCAATTCCCAATCATTTTCGTTGCAGCGTTGCCACTTTTCGATTTTATCCAATTTTTTCCTTCCCTTTTCCATCTTCAAACACTTTCCTCACTTTTTAAAGTTTTCAAACTTTTGAATTTTCCAACTTCCTCGCCTCACCGGGCAGCTTAAAATAGCTTAGGTAAGATTTTTAATTATTACTTTTTTAAAATTATTTTTATGTTTTCAAAATCGTTATATTTGTGTGTAAAGTATCCAGCCTTGTTTTTAATCAAAAAATTTCCATTAATTTATTTATTGAAAATTAATATCTCTCTTATATTTTAAATTTTTGATAAAAAGGTTTGTCATAGGACATTTTGTTTCGGAATAATATTTGTAAGTAATGATTACTATATTTTAAAGGTACAACTTTCTAACAATATAATCTCCGGATTTCCATATTTAAAGAAAAACATAAAAGTAATCATATTAATAAAAGAATTTACGCGGTTTTGGATAAATGATTATTATTTTATCTTAAACCTTTTAGTCGGCATAAAGAGTTTAAATATTTTTAAAATCTATTATTACATTAGATCACGATTATGAACATTCATTATCTATCAATTTTAATTTACAACGAGCTTATTGTTAATTTGAAATTTAAAATTGTATTTGACTTAAGAATTAAATTGTTTTTTAATTTTATTAACAAATCTCGACTTTATATTCAGGTAAAATAATGCTCGGCTTATAATTGTATTCTTTTCATTAATCGTTAATTCTTTATACAAATATTTTTCGTGAAGTTATAGTACATAAATAGTGTTCATGTATTTTTATTACATTTGATATTATTTCTTCGTCAAATTTGTTGAGAGTCCTCGGATTCTGTTTAATATATGACCTGTGGAATCAAGCATCAAAGAGGTAAATTACATCCTTTCTCCACCTCGAATTTCCTGCTATAATATATACTATAGTTTTCGCAATACAACACTCCGCGCAATAAATATATTATTTGTTCCTTGTTTTATACGCGATAGAGTTTGAGCATTGAGTTTTTTTTCCTGTTTCGCGGTAAGGGTGGGATTTTTTCATGTATAAATTTTATTTCTATTTTCATGTTCATTACGGATAACTCATTACTCTCGTTTCCCAGTTCCTGTCTCTGAGAAGGAGTTATAAGGTCGTCCATTTTAAGATTTAAGGGTGCGTTCGATCGCATATTTAATCGCTGATAAGCCAGGTTTCAATTATCTGAGGCTAAAGGCAGGGGAGTAAACTTTGACTTATTTCAGTATTTTATTTCACAGGCATCAAAAAAAGTAGTGGTTAATTTTAACGCTACTTCGTTCCTTTATATTAATAATCCATTATTGTATTTTTAAACACACGGTAATTAAAGTCGTTAATTACTTTAAGCGTTTGGTGTGTCAACATTTTGATGAAGAAGTGATTTACAATTATAATATCATATATATTCTGTTATCAATATTTGTTACCAGATATTCCAAAATCGATTTCGGGTATTATGAAGTCTTCTGAGTTATTGCATAAAAACTAAAATTGAAATATAAGTAGTACATAATAATATTTATGCTGGAAATAGTTAAGTTAGGAAATTAGTACACATAATTTTTATTCGTCCTTAATATAGTTATGCGTTTTTATATATATATTTTTTTATACTTGATAACTTTTTTGATCCAACATACTTTTTTATTGGTTAAGTATTTATAATAAAAATAGTTTTTCTTTTAACCTGATTATGTTCCTGAAATAATTGAATTACTGAATAAATAATTGAATATTCGTGATTTAGTTAAATAATTAAGTAAAGATATCTATCACTACCACCACCAATCACCATTTTTTTTATTGCAATAATTGTGATCCGGATAGTTATATCTTGGTCCTATTATTTTAATTGCGGTCCAGTAATACAAATCACTAGCAAACGATTGAAGGCTGTTAAAAACAAATTTTAAAAATCTGCTCATAGTTCATAGAAGATACACTAGATATGCAATTTTAATTATGATTCATAGAAATTTTCCTGTCCTGCGAAGTAGAACCGGTTGATGTGGGTATAATTCAGTAATTTGTCTACAAGTATTCGTACTTCAAAATGTTGAAAAGAAAGAAATTAAAAAAAAAAAAAGAGTAAATTTTATTCAGTGTTTGAATTTCTGAACCAAGGCTATGATAAAATTTGTTGTAGTATTAGAAACGCCAGTAAAACAGTAGTACCAATCAGACCACAACAAAGTGATGTGGCAACATTAATATCGTACTGTAGGTACCATCCTAAGGTAATTATTATCTTAAAGGTCTGGGTACCTGCGTACAATGTACAGCAAGTTACCAGTCATTACTAATATGGTAACTTAACTATGTAAGTATTATATACCTATGTACGAAATGGAGGTATCTTGGGTAAATTAGGCTGTACAGTAGACTGAGAAAACAAAATTGCCGCCTTTATAACTCCTGCATCACACCTGTTCTCCTCTATGGCTGCGAATCGTGGCACCTAACCAGGGCCCAAGACAGCAGAGTTCTGAGTTTTGAGAATAGTGTGTCTTGGAATTTTTTTAGGTGTGCGGTGGTTTGACTTTGTAAGGAACACAGAGGTGAGGCAACGGACACAGCAACCCTTGTCATCCGGCGAAGGCGTTTCGGCTGGCTAGGCCATATACTACGTATGCCTCCCGAGAGCCTTAACCATGCTTGCCTATTTTACTAGGCATCAGGTTCTCGGCGTCCTGGTCGTCCACTGTTGACAATTCGTCGGCAGTTTGCGTCAGAGCTGCGGGACGTGGACTGACTTGAGAGGATGCACGGGAGCTAGCGGCCGATCGCTTGGAGCTGGAGGCAGTTTGTGGATTCCATATGCTCCACATAGGGAGCGGATATGGTATGATGATGATGATGATTTTTTAGAGAGTCAGATATATGTCCTGAACTGCGAATATTTTGCAAAATAAAAAGATGGAACTCTACTGTCACGATCTTATATAGCTGTATAAAGTCAGTGTAGCTCGTATATTCAAGTCCATTCAGGACAGCAATGGTACGAGCCACTTAGTGCATTAAATCCGCCTGAAAAATCTCTGCTGTAAAAAAGGAAAAACTCCGGAGGGAAAACTAGTCTATAGTCTATACTAGCGATTATGATCAAGTACAACAACTATTTTTTTTAAGATTCATAACATTGATTTCTTATTTATGATTCGTTTAATGCAGAAAAGAATTCATTAGAAATTTAGCCTTTAAAATTTATACTGAAACATAGACAAACATCCTTAATTTTGCATAATTATTTTTTTTTTATTAGAACTGTTTGCCCCCCCCAATTATTTCAATATTTTGAACACAAACTTTTCATGACGTCCTCAAGTTGCAATCAATAATACCTTTTATGAAATACTAATAGTTTTATCGGTTTTAATAAAGAAAACATTCATAAACATAGATAACCCTAATCATCTACGACTTCTACAAATTTTTTGTTTAATATTTCGTATTAAAGATGTCTGATTTAATAAGCTTAAAAGAATTTTAGCTAATCAACCCCCCTAATAACAGTTGTTAACTTGTATCTGCAATCCTTAATGTCCACGAACTGCACAACTCTAAGAAAATACTAGAAAAATCAATACAAAATTAGATTACTACTAGGTTAGGTACTACATTTTCCCATATTCGCACCTGATTAATAGATTTGTGACACGGCGTTAGAACACGAAGTGCATGTATCTTGATCAATCTTATTCCATTAAAGGGTAAAATGATCCGTCTTACGCTTAAGCACGAGTCCAAGATGTGCAAAAAGAAAAAATATCGAATACCAAATTGTGAAAATTTTTCACGTATTAACTTCTAAACCAAAAACACGAATATATATTTAAAATAACGAGCCTATTTGTGAGAACCCTAAAAATCCCTTAACTTTCTCGTACCAAAATCTTTCTTCATTACATGCATGTTTGCTCCAACACTAAAGATTCCCCCTTTGTTGTACAGTAGTATTCAATCGGCGGGAGATAAGCTATGTGTATCTATATATTCAAACCAACCCAAAAATAACAGTCATTGCACCTCTGTAGAAAATCTTACTAAACTTTTATCAGGTGTTGTTAATAGCCTTTTTTTATTTGGCCAATGGAGAAAAGTAAAACTGGTTTTATAATTGGTTAAAACTGTTCGTTATTTTATAGATATTTGGGTTAAAATTATATTTTTTTTTTATACATCCTAACAAGAGTAATAATATAAAAATTTAAAAGTATTCTTTTCCTTATATGACCCCATAGTGTAATTTTGATTGACAATTCTACTATCAGGACAAATCCATTTATGAAAACGAGGAAATATCGTAGAATTGAAGAATAATTTATTGTTTAATATTCCTTTTTTATAAAAAAAAAATGTTTAATTAAATTTCTTCTTCTTAGTGTTTACCTAGAACTATCTGTATTAGTCTCATTCGACGCCCGCGCTGGTAAAAAAAAATAAATTCACCTAATTAAGTTTACAATGTAGGAAATGGTATATGGAAATACATTTCAATATGGATAAACAATTTAATGACTAAAATCAGCAGATTTACGTGCGGTAATATTTTTTCAATAATTATCCTTCAAATGCCTTTAATCAAACTTTCAAAGATTTAATTCGAATAGGTCTTTTACCTCATTTCCTTTGATAGCACCTTTGTATAGTGAAGGGATAGGTAATGTTTTGTTTCTAAGTGATTGTTTTAATCCAGAAAGATTTGATTTACTTAATGACTTAAAACTACTTTTAGTGAATTAAATAATGATGTTGGAAATTAAAAAAGTAAATATTGTGGGATTTAAAAACAAAATATGTTATATAATTTATAACTTTTTTACCAAAGCTCTATTTCAACAAGGGAAAAAAATCAATACAATTAACTTTATTAATTCCACAGAAGTTTTTTTTAAATTTGATTGCACAAAATAAAAATTAATGAAGCAAGTTGAAAAAATGTTTAGTCACAAAAGATTTATTATCCATTATTAGAGCATTCTTTATACAAATAATGTTACTGATTTTACTGTAAACGTCGAGGATTCTTTCTTTTTATTCGGTTAAAAACGTTTTTGAACTATAGAAAACTAGTTGTTTCGATATGAGATGATGATTTTAGATAAGATATTTGATCTGAAACCTAAAGAATTGCAAGCTCTATGCAATTTTTTATTTCATTTTAAAATTGCTAAAATGATATCAAAGCAGTTACTATTAATGTTAATATTAGGTCCTTACAAAATAAATTGGCGTTTTGCCGTACTGGCAACTTTGATCTCAAATATCTTCTCTTTGTTAAAGAATTCCAAATTCAAATTTATACAGCTATTTACTCAAGTATTTGTGTTTCGAAAATTATAATTCATTTGTTTTTTTCCTCAATTGTTTTTTTCTTTGCGTCACTCAGTTTACAAAATGGAAAACTTGAAATATCGCGTTATTTACGAGTACGAGTTCCACCGTGGCACCCAGTGCTGCAGAAACGGCTCGAAGGATTAATGATGTGTATGGCGATGGTGCCGCAAAAGAAAACGCAGTGCGTTTTTGGTTCCAACGTTATCGTTCTGGAAATTTCGACCTGCAGAACAAGCCCCGTGGACGGCCGGAGACCAAAGTTGATAATGAAGAATTGAAGGCTATTGTGGAAGCGGATCCATCGCAAACCACGTCCGAGTTAGCTGCAAGCTGCGGTGTTAGTGATAAAACTGTTTTAATCCGTCTAAGACATCCACCGTACTCTCCGGACCTCGCCCCAACAGATAACAATTTTTTTCGAAATTTGGATAACTTCTTGCAAGGGAAAAAATTCAAACTCCGATGGGGCAGTCCAAACCGACTTCAAAGATTTTATTGATTCCCGTCCGAATGGTTTTTTTAGTAAAGGGATCGATGAACTACCTATGAGATGGCAAAAGTGTATAGATAGCAATGGTACATACTTTGATTAAATAAATATATTATATTTAAAAAAAATCAACTTTATGTTCCTCCCATACAAAACGCCAATTTCATATGTAAGGACCTAATATTAATACATTGGTATTAAAGCAGTTACGTATTGCTACAACTGAAAGCGTACAAATTTCAACCCTTTCCTCAACAGCTTATACAATTAACTTCGTAATGATCGATTTAACCCGCTGACCGATACCTTGTTCCTCGGCTGTGATCCATTATTAAGGGTGCCTTTTCTCACCCCTAGCGGCTCCAAACGACCCGTTAAGCCCGCCCCGAGAATTAACTCAGGATCATGCTCCAAGTGAATGGAACCCCTACATGTGGTGAAATAACCTAAATATACAATGTTTATTTAATGCTCGCTTTGGATTTCCATCCTTCACTTTTGAAATTGGATACAGCAGCCGTGAAAGGGTAAAGAGATTTGATTATTTTCTAACTGAATTTATCAAATAAAAACTGTTTACTGGTGTAGATTCAACATTTTGAAATTCATTTTACAAATAAGTTGTGATGATAGAAGATAGATATATAAAAAAAAATTGGTGCTCCTTTTGAATGGTTAGTAATTATGTTACAAACATTTTCGTCTTTAAAATAATTTTATACATCGTGAATACCATGGCTGTTATTAAACCTGATTTCGGGATCGAGATTACACATTCTTCTTCTTCTATCGCCACGTTTTGCTCCTATGTGGAGCATGTGGACATCATTAGTTTCCTCCAGGAGACCCTGTCACCAGCCAGCTCTCTCGCCTCCTCCCACTTCAGGCCCGCATCCATCAGCTCCGTCGAATACATCCGTAGGATGGTCATCGACGGCCTGCCAGGACGGCGGGATCCTGCAGACGTAAAGAAGAGGCAGCTCGGGTTCAGGCTTCAGAGATTCAGAGTTCAGAGATTACACATGGAAAGTGTTAAAAATAATTTTGTTAAAAACTGAAAACAGCTAATATTATACGAGTATGTACATACGTGTACATTTTCAATACTCCATTAAGGTGGCGACAAATTCCTTATTTTAATTTCTCATCCGTATGAAGCCGCAACAAAAGATGTCGCAACTCCAATACATCTTCGTAGTTTTTTGTGATTTAAAATAAAGCATGTTTTCTTTGTAAAATGTAGCCTATTAAATCAAAACATATTTATTTGATGTATTTCGAATCCCACTTCAGCACAACTCGTTTCCTGCTTTCTAGCACAATTATTTCCTACTATTTGAAAGCAGCCCGAAATCAAAATATTTGAGTATTACATAAGAACTCAAATGTTTCTTTTGTATACAAAAAATAGCATTTTAAATTCAAAGTTGAGGTTATTATAGCATATATTTTTGTCGCAGAGTTCAAATAAGTTTGAATAAAATTTTAAAAAACTAGTAGTGTAGTTGGTAACATACGGGCCAGGAGCGCATAATAAGAAGCAGGTGGTGATGTTATCAGCTGACGCAGGCCTGGAACATTACATGATTAGCCCGGACCACGTGACACTGAGCGTTACACGTAAATATGTACAGTGGGAACCGTTTGTTAATTAAAGTTTACGTTCATTTTCATAATCCTTCATTTGCCTTATCCGCATCTAACGGTGAACAGGGCACTGCATTTTACACCGAATACAGTGAATATTAATAACAAACATTTCGGTATTTTATGTAGCCTAGTTATTACAGCAGATTATTAATATGATGTCTGATAAATATTGGAATTCTTAATAATGTCTTTGAAATACATTATATTTTATTTTTTTCTCTCCTTTATTCCTTGTAAATTCCAAAAATATTTCGCTATGTCTGGATCACGTCATACTTACATGTCAAAAATACATTATTGTGTACGTACAATACCTTAGACCAGTGGTCGGCAAACTTATTAGCCAAAGAGCCAAATATGAACATTACAACAATAAATAAAAAAATTGGGAGCTAAGTCCGCTTGTTTAGTAAACTTTTATTACAATAAATAAGTAGTACCTACACTAAATAAAACTAAATTTCATATATAATAAATATTTATTAATGCGAACAATGTGCTTGCATCTCCTTGGAAAGTTTGAGTAAGTCAGGTTTGTTTGTTGTTGTTTTTTATTTTAGGCATGATTTAAAGTTTTCATCAATAAGACGACTTCTTAGTTTACTCTTGATAATGTTCATGCTTGAAAAATATTGTTCTCATATATATATGTAGTACCGAAAAAGGAAAGAACAGCAAACGCAAGCTTTTCAGTTGATCGTAAGAGTCAGGAATACTATTCCAAGCGTACCTATCTATCTTTAAGCTTAAACAAAAAATTACACATGTTCTCGATTTATAGAAGAATTATAATTTATCAAAATAAGATGTATTTTTTTTTTTCTCTTCCCAAGTTTTTTTTTAATGAACTTACTCGTATTATTGCGCCTTCCGTGGATATTTGTGTCAGAGCCGCACTTAAGGTGTCAAAGAGCCACGTGCGGCTCTGGAGCCGCACTTTGACGATCACTACCTTAGACCAATAGTATTGCTTAGTATACAGAAACATTTTTAAAGTTCTAGAGTATAATATGTCTACGAGCTTGCCCAAATATCTAAACCCATATACGCCCAAACGAAACCCATTAGTATTTATGTTTATATATCTTTAGTGGAATACTTAGGCCCGGTTGCATATAAAAAATACCTTAAAGTTATGGTTAAATTAAAATAATTGTTCCATTTATGTCAAAATTGATTGCAAAAGGAACTATTATTTGAATTTAACCTTAACTTTAACTGTTTTCGATGCAACCGGGCCTTAGTTATACTCAATAGTGAGATTTAAGAGAAAAATTACGAATTGTTTTTCTCGATGTACTTTTTATTGTGTAGTGGGCACTTAAAAAACCAAATATAAAAAAAACATTGCATTTTATGATTTAATTTACTTTTTTATACAACAATTGAATAAATAGATTTGACAAAAAACACAGTACATAAATAAAAACTCAAAAACAAACTCTTACTCCATCAAGAAAAAAAAAACAAGAAAATCAATTTGATTTAAATAAGAGACAAAGATTTCAATTATTACAAAAAAATTTTTTTTGTCAATTGAAAAATTCAAATTGTGATGTCTGTTAGTGATAACAAATGGGTTTAAAAAGTTACGAAGTATTTTAAATAGTTAAAACGTTTACCTTTTTTGATAATGTTTTTTTAAATGCTCAACCTTGATTTGACTCAACTGAAAATATTGGCCAAAGCGGACAATTTGAATATAGCGTTATTCGATAAAGTTAAGCGGTGTTACAAATTGATGGCGTTTATTGTTAAACATTGCGCCCGCATAGTAAACCACTTCTAGTTAAGTATAATTGTTTGTGACGGGTTATGAACCTCAATATTCATGTACTTGTGTATTGTTGGAACCCAATACACCTGAAGCAGGTGATAACCATTAAAACTATTTATTAATCATGATAATGTATTTAAAATAAACAGATCATCATAATATTTATTTATTTATTTCATATGCACGGTACACTGTACCCTTTACACTAATAAGAAAAATAAGATTAACAAAGTACACAATAACATAAATATCAATAATAAATAAAATATAACAAGAATATATATGTTATAAAACTAACTAACTAGCTAACTAACCATCACGCCATTTTCCCAAAGGGGTAGGCAGAGAGGATAGAACGCCACACCACTCTGTCCTGGCATACTTCTCTTGCTTCCTCCACATTCATACATCTTCTCATGCACGCACGTCGATTATTCCGACTTCTTACATGCCCACTTTCAAGCACTTGTTTTACTTGATCATGCCATGTCTTTCTCGGCCTTCCTCGACTTCTACATCCAGGCACAGTCGCATCATATATTTTTTAGCCGTTCTTTCATCATCCATTCGCTCTACATGACCGAACCAACGTAAAAGACCTTTCTCAATTTTGTCGATAATGCTTATCTCAGCCTTGCATTCTGCTCTAATTTCAACATGAGTGCACCTATCATACATAGTTTTACCACACATTCGCCTGAGAGATCGCATTTTTACAGATAATATACAGATAATAAAAGAAATTATGACAGTACAACTATCAAAATGAACGCCTCTTTTAAAAAAAAAATGGACGCTGAAAATATTTAAATTAAGGCCACTAAGAAGATAAATATGTCGGTAACATTAAATAGAACTAAGATATAAGTTATTGGCTAGTAAAATACTTAACTTCAATATCACATAGATGTCGCTAGTTATGCGCAAGCGAATGGTTTTCAATTCGTAACATATAAGCAAAAATCTAAAATGTTACCTGGTGTAGATATTCGCTAATAAGCGGAATGGGGAATGTTGTAGTACCTACCTTCGTCAAGTGGCCACTTTACTCAGCCAATGACAGGTCATAAGCCCTGTAAACGCTTGAATATCCATAAGAAAATAATTTTTCTGTGATTAAAGGAAGCAATCCCTTTGCAATTTTCAAAAAAAATCTATTCTTTTCTTCTAATATTTCGAAAGTAAAATACATTGAGAATAATACTGAAAAAGGAAAACAATAAAAAAATAAAATATTTAGCAAGCTATTACAATTCATCATCATCATACCATATCTGCTCCCTATGTGAAGCATATGGATTCCACAAACTGCATCCAAGCCAATCGATCGGCCTCCAATTTCCGCGCATCTTCCCAGGTCAGGTCCATGTCCCGCAGCTCTGACGCAAACTGTTGATGGATTGTCAACATCGGACGTCCAGGACGCAGAGAACCTGATGCCTTGTAAAATAGGCAAGCATGGTTAAGGCTCTCGGGAGGCATAAGTAGTATATGGCCTAGCCAACCACAACGCATACGCCGGATGACAATAGATATCAAGGGTTGCTGCGTCCGTTGCTTAACCTCTATGTTTCTTACAAAGTTAAACCACAATTTTTAATGACTACGCGTAAATAAATTCCTTTTTTGAGGTAAAAATTCATGAAAAAGTAGTTGAAAATTGTAACAATTGATAAAAAGTTTAATTTTTATTTTTATTAATGGCTTTTTTATAATTTTTCATCTTCCCTTTGCATATATCAGTAATCTTTAACTTCGCATTTTTTTTAGTTTCGGATCAATGGAAAACATATGACAAGTGCAGCACTTTTCAACGTCACGCAAAAGACGCCTTTTATACCCTACATCGCATTTTGTATTTTTTTTTTAATGTATGTCACTACAAAGCTGTAATAAAATAGTGTTAAAAAGAATGATTAGTATAATATTAAATCACATATTTAAAAATCTTTAAAAATTACTCAATGACGGCGTCTAATGGGTTTGCTCCCAGTAAAATAAATTCCAAAGTAACATTGATTTAAGTATATCAACTGAAACTTAATGATTGTGCTAAAAAAAAAGTTTATTAACTAATTTAATCCTTTAAAATGAATAATTAGTGGAAAGTCAATTTGCACTTCTTTCAATCCGATTATAATTATGATTGTTCCCATAGCCTTAAACGTTTGAAACAATGTCATTAGAAACCTATTCTATATACGAGTATCAAGTACCGATACGACATTGATCTTGATTTATGTAATCACTGCAAAATTTATATGAACACAATTCGATCAATGCATTTACCTTTTAAGGTAATGCTTTATCATTTACTAAAAATGTACCGATATATTTGCTTAAATAAAAACATATTAAAGTCGAGAGTTCACTGCAAAGTCTCCTTCACGAAAGCATGTAAAATACTGAAAAGAAAATGCACGGACAGTTCACAAAATACAAGATGAAAATAGAAAACGAAAAATACGTTTGCTAACTTTTCAGCGCCCAGAGGTCTTGCAGATGCTCCCCACTCAGCGATATTGAAAGTTTACAAAGCTGTTCTTAAATTGACAAGTCGAGGCTAATTTCCTAACAGTTCATTCCGCGGCGATGTTTTCCGTGACGTGATAATAATCGCCTCTAATTGGGGAGGAATAATTGAATTAAACTACAACCTACAACGAGAAACGTACTACGTTCCTACCCCTAAAACGGGAGTGCCCGTTGTCGCGGTTCACCGAGTACCGTGTACACTTAGGATAATTAAACAATGCAATAACTGTAACTCAGTGCTTTTAGCTAGTTACTAGTTATCCATTGCTAGGCTCACATGTTCCGACAGTAAATATGTACATGATATGGGACTATTGATGTTTGACAAGGAGCGTTAAAATATGTACATAGTAGTTATCAAATGGAGTTTTACATACTTAGTCAAAATAATGCCTTCGATAAATCTAATTTCTGATTTATTATTTTTATTTTGAGCTCTAAGTAATTCTTTCTTACCCTGGTTGTGCAAAAAAGTACTACGCTGGAACACATTGTTACTTAAAGAAAAATTGATCAGTCTTACGTTATAACTCTTGTCAAAGGTATCATATATATAATATGCACATGAGAAATTACATTTAAATGAACAAAAATGTACGCTAATTAAAAAACGGACGAGATTTTGGCATTATTCTTGATAGTAGCATGAATTGGAAATTGTAAATAAACACTATGGTTAAAAGGATTCGAAAATTTATTTTTACATTTATGTTTATATATTTTACACATAGTATGTTATGCATTAATACAATGCCTATAAGACAACTTTACATCCACTTCTAATCATCAAAAAAATAATCGTAAAAATCATTTTAAAAAAGCTTTATCCTTTAAAATGGGTTTTTTTAGAACTTGTGCACCTTCAATTGAAGAAATTAAAAAAAAGCCTCTATGTTGCAAACATTGAAAGAAAAACCCAGTTATGTACGGAATTCACGAAACTCTCTATTCTCTAATATGTTCATTTTACAGAAATGTAATACAACAGCAGCGTTAAATCACTACGTGGAAAAAAATAACCTATAATAAAAATAAACTTCCAGATGACTAATAATAACATTAAGTCCCTTAAAATTAAACTTAAAAAACACACGAAACTCGCCCCACTCTGTACTCTATACTGAGGAATAATAATGTTATGTTTTTTAGTTTTTGCTTTTTCGTTTTATTTGAGTTTTATTATACGGCCATGAAACTTTTGGAAACTTGTTCATAAATTTAAAAAAAGAATCTAAAACAATTTACCTCTCCTAATACAAGTTTTTACTTTATTACAGAGATAGTAGCGTTATTATAAATATTTTATAATATATTTTTTTAACCATTATATATATTTTTAAAGTAACATTATTTTTTCAAAAAAAAAAAATACCATTCAACACCATCAGTAATCAAACTTAGACCTTATGAATGGTAGCCCAGCGCGCTAATCACTACAGGCGAAAATATTTTGATTTTTGTAATTAAATATCTTTAATATAATTTCCAGTAAAGTAGTAAATTACAAAATACTTTTTACACTATCGTAATGTTGGCTTTCTAAGAAAACTGGATAAATTGAAAATGAGCACGTATCTATGTAAAACATTGAGCATATGCAGATAATAATGAGAAATTTCTAAAGAAAATATGTAAGTGTGCAATTTGCGCAAAATTGCATAGCAACGCAAACAAAGTGAACAAGAATTCGCTATTTGCGTTCCCTGCGAGGGAGAAACTTCCCTCTTATCAACCAAGAAGCAAGTGGCGCCGATCTTACAGCGGGCCAAACTTTAAACTAAGGTAAGCGTTAGTTTGTCTGGAGTCTGGAAAGTAAACGCCATGAAAGTTGATTACTTTATTCCCCGCTGGATCCACTTAAAATCACAATCCCACAGGATTACCAGCACTGAAAAAACATTCTCCATCGCCAGCCATTTTCAGGTGTTTAAGTACCCGGTTATGTCTAGATAAAGGATCCTGTCTACTACGGGAAAACTTTTCATTTTAAATTAAATTAATTAAGCAGTAAGTGTTATAGTAAACACTTTTTATACTCCAGTTTATGCGCTATGAAGTTGTTTTAAAGAACAATTTGCTTCGTTTAAACTTTAAACGGTCGATATCTTGGAGAACTCAATAATTACATTATGACAAAATTTTCTTTGCTGTAATTTATACCTAATGTATGTAAATTTTCGAGATACGATTTTTCAAAAAAAAAATCGAAAATTTCTAGCCGAATCGGAAATCTTTTGACTTGTGACCCTCTACGTCACTCATACGTCATCACTAGGCATCTACGTTATCACTAGACATCTACGTCGCACGTTTCAAAGTGTGAGTGTATTGGCTTAGATGCTGGAGTCTTTAGGCGGTGGAATTTGATAATAAGTGGTGATGTGAAATAAACCCTAGGAAGCGTATATTTTTAGAAAATTTGTATTGAAACGCCTCTTCTAGTGAATTCTTGTTCGAAGGTTGCAACACACGTTATAATAGTTATTATTAATTCTAATCCAATATTTAAGGGACGCCAAGCTAATCCGGTATTCCGTATTACAGTCATGCTGTATCAATTCATAACCATTCCGGATAAGTAAGAGAAATCTGTTCGTCTGTCCGAGCCTCGAAATACTAGCTGAAGGAACGCGTAATAAAGCGGAGTCCATAAATATTCGGCGGGGAGGATACTCCGGCTCTTCGGCTCCTAGCTTCCTGTTACATATTCCCATCTTCTGGGGTCCGCACACGTTACTGCTTGTTCGGGAATTTCTACACAAAAATGAGTTAACTATTAGTGCATTTTGCATGGCGGTAACTTTTATTTTTTTTTAAATATATATAAATTACATAATTCAATAATAAGTAGACGATTACAACTGCAAGGTGCATAACAACCGTACACTCTGGAAAATAATGTTGAATTTAAAAAAAAAGCTACGTCCTCAGGTTATTTTTTTCTGTGTGTTTGAACGGGCAAAAAAAACGAATGTCATAAAATCTTTATGGAATGTAATAGAGCAAATACAATACTTATAGTTTCAACATGCGGTAGTCAAATAAATCATAAGAACTTCAAAATAACAAATATAGAAAAAAAACGTTTATTTTTTTATTTTTATATTTACAGAAATCTTTATATATTTCGTTTCTGCTTACAGATGAATTTTATTATTTTAATGAGAAACTACGATAAAACACTTTATTATAAAATAGTTTCCACATAAACGGACATTTTGTTTTAGATGTGACTTAAAAGTAAACTATTATTTTTCTCCAGCCG
Organism: Micrasema minimum; assembly: GCA_022494985.1. NCBI lineage: Eukaryota > Metazoa > Arthropoda > Insecta > Trichoptera > Brachycentridae > Micrasema > Micrasema minimum. The sequence goes on from JAGVSP010001238.1 coordinate 21,106, forward strand.
CACCCAATATTTAAAGGGCACCGCATTTATAGGTACACCAATTATAGTGAATCTTAATAATTTGTTACATTAAAGCAATATGGTCTTCTTCTTCTTTTTCTTTTTGGCTTTTCACCACAAGCAATATGGTCAGTCTTTCGCTTCAGCGCCAGTTAAATATTTTAATGTGATAAATTAACATATAATTAAATATTTAAACGTGATTAATCAAATTATATATATTTATGTATTTTATATTGACCACATCGGGAATCAAACCCTCGACCTCATGCATGGTACTGCACCATAAGGCGGACAAAATCTTATGTTAAACAAAAATACATTTTATAGCACGTTTGATCATGGTTGCCCCATGACGTGGCGGAAGCGGAAGTTCGGGGTAAATCTGTTTCTCCGCTGAGCACTTGTCATAGTGTCGCCAACAGGGGGGAGGAATTGTATTATTCAAAGGCAATTTTGTTTTATTCGATAGCTATTTTCCCTTAATATTACGTAAAGTGGGAAGTAACTGTCAATTACTGGAGAAATATATTATGTGAAGTCCTTTCCTTCAGCAGCTCGTGATAGCTTCAACAAGAAAACGAGAAACACATTTCGCCGTGTTAATATGAAAACATTTTTTTCAAACAATTGTTTACTGTGAGGGTGTTATCACTAACAAGCAAAATATATCACAAAGTTTTTTTGGGTAGTTTTCATTTTAAATTATTTCATAAATAATATAGGTTCATTCCGATTTTTATATATATATTTTTTTTATACTTGATAACTTTTTTGAAAAACTTTTTTTTTCCAACATACTTTTTTATTGGTTAAGTATTTATAATAAAAATAGTTTTTCTTTTAACCTGATTATGTTCCTGAAATAATTGAATTACTGAATAAATAATTGAAATATTCGTGATTTAGTTAAATAATTAAGTAAAGATATCTATCACTACCACCACCAATCACCATTTTTTTTATTGCAATAATTGTGATCCGGATAGTTATATCTTGGTCCTATTATTTTAATTGCGGTCCAGTAATACAAATCACTAGCAAACGATTGAAGGCTGTTAAAACAAATTTTAAAATCTGCTCATAGTTCATAGAAGATACACTAGATATGCAATTTTAATTATGATTCATAGAAATTTTCCTGTCCTGCGAAGTAGAACCGGTTGATGTGGGTATAATTCAGTAATTTGTCTACAAGTATTCGTACTTCAAAATGTTGAAAAGAAAGAAATTAAAAAAAAAAAAAGAGTAATTTTATTCAGTGTTTGAATTTCTGAACCAAGGCGTATGATAAAATTTGTGTTAGTATTAGAAACGCCAGTAAAACAGTAGTACCAATCAGACCACAACAAAGTGATGTGGCAACATTAATATCGTACTGTAGGTACCATCCTAAGGTAATTATTATCTTAAAGGTCTGGGTACCTGCGTACAATGTACAGCAAGTTACCAGTCATTACTAATATGGTAACTTAACTATGTAAGTATTATATACCTATGTACGAAATGGAGGTATCTTGGGTAAATTAGGCTGTACAGTAGACTGAGAAAACAAAATTGCCGCCTTTATAACTCCTGCATCACACCTGTTCTCCTCTATGGCTGCGAATCGTGGCACCTAACCAGGGCCCAAGACAGCAGAGTTCTGAGTTTTGAGAATAGGTGTCTTGGAATTTTTTTAGGTGTGCGGTGGTTTGACTTTGTAAGGAACACAGAGGTGAGAGCAACGGACACAGCAACCCTTGTCATCCGGCGAAGGCGTTTCGGCTGGCTAGGCCATATACTACGTATGCCTCCCCGAGAGCCTTAACCATGCTTGCCTATTTTTTACTAGGCATCAGGTTCTCGGCGTCCTGGTCGTCCACTGTTGACAATTCGTCGGCAGTTTGCGTCAGAGCTGCGGGACGTGGACTTGGGAGGATGCACGGGAGCTAGCGGCCGATCGCTTGGAGCTGGAGGCAGTTTGTGGATTCCATATGCTCCACATAGGGAGCGGATATGGTATGATGATGATGATGATTTTTTAGAGAGTCAGATATATGTCCTGAACTGCGAATATTTTGCAAAATAAAAAGATGGAACTCTACTGTCACGATCTTATATAGCTGTATAAAGTCAGTGTAGCTCGTATATTCAAGTCCATTCAGGACAGCAATGGTACGAGCCACTTAGTGCATTAAATCCGCCTGAAAAATCTCTGCTGTAAAAAAGGAAAAACTCCGGAGGGAAAACTAGTCTATAGTCTATACTAGCTATGTACATATTTCATGCGTAGACGTTAACAAAGGGTAACCATATTTAACCAAGAAATGATCAAGTACAATATTTTTTTTAAATTCATACATTGATTTCTTTTAATAGAAATCAACAGACAAGATTTCATACCTAGGAAATTTAGCGTTTAAAATTTAGATAAACATAGGAAACATCCTTAATTATGTGGTAATTATGTTTTTTATTAGACTGTTTGCCCCCCACAATTTCTTCAAATTTTTGAAAACAAACTTTTCATGAAATCTCCCAAGGTTGAAAATCAATAATAATTTTATGAAATAATAATCAATTTTATCGGTTTTGTTAATAAGAAAACATGAAAAACATAGATACGTAAATCTTCTACGTTGTCTACAAGTTTTTGTTAATTTTCTTATTAGTAGTGTGCTGATTTAAAAGCTTAGAATGAATTTTATGCTATCAACCCCCTATAACAGTTTAACTTGTATCTCCAATCCTTAATCACGAACTGCACAACCCTAAGAAAAATACTAAGAAATTCAATTACAAAAATATTTTTACTACTAGGTAGGTACTACATTCCCTTATTCGCACCTGATAGTGAATAGGACACTGCGTTAGAACACTAAGTGCATTGTATCTTGATCATCTTATTACATGAAGGTAAAATGATCAGTCTTACGCTTAAGCACGAGTCCAAGATGTCATAAAAGAAAAAATATTGAATACCAAATTAAAATAAATATTTCACGTATTAACTACTACACCACAAAACGGACAAAATATATACAAATTAAATAACGAGCTATATCGTGGTCACCCTATATATATCCTTAACTTTCTCGTATGAAACCTTTATGTGGCTGGGCATGTTATGCTCCTTAGCGGAGTCCCGCTTGAGTAACCGTATTATTCTCGGCGGGGAGATAGCTATTGTGCCTTTAAGTTTCATACCAGCCAAAGATAACACATTCTACCTCGTAGAAACATCTTCTAAACTTTTATCAGGTGTTACTATCTTTAGATGATCCCACCAATGAGAGAAAACTAAAACTGGTTTAAATTGGTTAAAACTGTTTTATTTTATAGATATTTGTAGTATAAATATATATTTTTTTATACATCATATACCTGTGTATATAAAAAAGATTAAAAGTAACTTATTTTGATGCCCCCAGTGGTGTATTGGCTTAGACAATTCTACTATCTGACAAATCCATTATGAGTGGAATGTCGTGAATATGAATTTAATAATTTATTGTTTAAATTTTTTTTTTCAAAAAAAAAACAAACTATATAAATTTCTTCTTCTTAGTAGACCTAACTATCTGTATTAGTCTCATTCGACGCCCGCGCCGTCTCTTGTGATGTCATCCAGGAAGTCGGCGGCCAGGTGGGAAGCGATGTATCATGGATTTGGCTATTTTATTATCGTCCATTCTCTCAATTTGGGCATGCCAGTTTCTTCTTCCTTCTTCTCTCGATCTGACATCTTGGATTTCGCAAGTTGCTGGAATTTGGGAGTTTTTAATCCTGCCCCATAGAGTTTTCCCGGTGACAGATCTCAGAAAAACACAGACACACGTAAGACCAAATCTATGCTGAGAGTCTGGAGTTGAAAATTCTTAACTAAACTCAATTCCCAGAAAACAGGAAGCCCTTAAATCAGTTTACCAATAACATTTTCTCGTCAAAGCAAAAATAAGATCATGAAAGAAATAGGGAGCAATATTCAGCCATCATTTTTTTAAATTTTACTTCACAAAAACGTTTCGGAATCTATCGAGTTTCAGTCTTTGGTCATGCCTTAAGCTTATAGTATTTTAATTCCTATACGATTCAACCACACGATTTAACTATGATTTTCGAAAAATATGTTTATAATCTGATCGAAAACCCTAAAATATATTTTATTTCATAATATTGTTTTAAAAAAAATATCATTTGTAAAAAATGTACTTAAAAGAAACATTAATTTCCATAGCACATATTTATATTTTTACGCGAGCTTAAACAAATATTAAATAATCGTATTAGCCCAATGGTTAACACGTCAGATAACCATGCATCCGGGGTTCGGATCCCGTGAGGATCAATATGAAAGATTTTTATAAATGTTTTTATTAAATAATAAAAATAAGTTAGATAATATGGGCTTAAGAAATATGTTAGATAATATTATGATGGTAGTCAATTTTTGGAATTAACAAATCAAATGATTTTTTTGAAGAAATAAAAAGTTTAAAAAAATTCAAACAAGGTTCATAGTTGCACTACCTAGGGAAACACATAAATAAAAATAAGTCTCATAAGAAAATTAATAACTAAATGAATAAAAAATAAAAAATCTTCTGCCGTTTTTCATTTACCCTCCCCGCGCCGCCGAAAGATTAAAGCCTATACAATTCACATAAAGCGAAATATACACTCGATCCTGTAATAAAAATATCAATATGTATTTTCCTGTCAATAAAACAAATTGCCCATTAGAGGAGAGAGACCGCCGTTGTGTTTCCCGCCAAACAGTGTGCATACAACAATATTTGAAAATCATTATCGGCGTAATAAAAGGAGCTCGCCACAATGGCAATTTTTATACCTGGAAGAAGGCGTAAAGGGGCCGTAAACAGCGTGTGTCGTATCCCAGACTAGGGATGAGCGGCACAGAAAAAATATCGATTTGAGTATCGGTGAGTACATACACATGTACGTACTGATATCGATATTTGATGATTTTCAGAACAAAATATTGGTACTCGATAAAAATTATTTCCAGGCTCTGTAAATATTTTAAGATTAAGACTCTACTGTTGGCCAGCAATTTAAATTTTGGTGTTTTCCAAATGATATTCATGATTTTTCGACTGCCACAAAGCCTCGAGCAATATTAGGCTGAAATTTTAAGTAAAAACACACGAAATATTTAAATAGCCCGTTTTCAAAATAAGTTTGGTCCATTTATTTGGCGTTGTTCTGAGATATTTACAAAAATATCGATTAACTTTTATGGTTCGAATTTTGATTTGAACTTAAAATTTTTATTTAATGTTTTAAAAACAAAAGTAAATTGAAGTGAAAGATTATTTTTTTTGGAGCTTATCTTACGTTAAAAAAAACCGTAAATCCACGTGTTTTCACCGTAAGAAGGTTTTCACAGTAAATTTTCAAATAAAGGTTACTAAATCCTCTTAAAAAATTTGCAAAATGATTTGGTTTTTAATTTTTTGAATTTGAAATTACCGAAACACTTTTCGCCCATATTTATCAAGGCGTCGATGTTCAATGAAAGCCGACATCTGAATTTTGGTAATATCGATATATTATGTGTCGCCCATCCGTACCCCAGACCGCCATTTCACGCCCGGCTCATCAATCATTTAGCGACATTTCAGGTAACCATGTTCGCGAAACCACCGGATCATTATAATAAACAAAATCTTGCGATAAAATCAAACGAGTTGTCAAATTTATCTTTCTCGAATAACGTCTTTTAAATTTTTCCGCAAAATTGTTACGGCTTTTGTGAAAATTTCAAAGAATGGTGATTGAATTTTTTTATGTCTATGTTATGTTCAGTACAATATTTTACTGAATAAAAATGAGTTCTTATCGTTCATAAAAATACTTAAATTTGATATGATACTCTGAGCGTCGTCAGTGAAATTTAAGCATTTTAATGTTTTTTTATATTTAATAATTTTTTTTCTAAATATCGCTATTTAACACATCATAACAATTAACTTTATCTTTATTATATTAGTAAAACCATAGGATACACTCAAAATATGACAATATTTTTGAGCATGTATATTTGTATTTATTTAAAACTTCATGTACAATTACATAGCAAGAGTACAAGGGCGAGCTTATTGCTTTTAAGCAATATCTTCCAACCAACTATTAACCAATTTTTCTTATCATAGCAACATTTGATTTTACGTTTACGAAAGACCACAATTAATTTTAACCAATAAACCAATAAACCGTCACTCCTCTGTGCCCCTTCAAATGCACGAACGCCGATTATATTATTACTATTTGATCATGTCTTTTCAGGGTTTTCTTGGTTTTTATGCCCATATACTATACTCGTATTTTTATAATTCATTCGCTCTTCTTTCCTTATCCGCACTTAATGGCGCATAAAGCACTGGATTGCAACACCATGTATTATACATATTGCACATGTACCTACAGTTTGTCTTGATCATTTTTGTTTTCACGAAGGCAAGATGATCAGTCTCCAGATCAGGCTTCAGAGCCAGTTCTACATTTCCAGATTAAAGTTCCACATTTCGTTTATTTTGTCAATAGTTCTTACTATTCACATGTCTATTTTCAAGCGCTTGTATGATCATGCTTTACCTTTCTGGGTCTTATCTTTAATTTGTTTTATTCGCCAAAAGAGTTAATATAACTGTCGTTTTTCCAATTTACTGGCAACACGAAGTCGAAACGTTATCCTCCCGCACAAAGGGGCCAGATCCCCATTACGGTACGTATTTATGTAATTATTGGGAATAAATTAGTACCCCCTTCTCCGTATTGAATGGAGTTTCTTGTTCCCAAGTGCGGACGAAGCTCCGTTCAAATTGATTGATTCCACTTCTACCGTCTCTCTTTCCTTTCATTACACCGAGAAACGCTATGCTACGTCACAAATCCACTCAACTCAGGGGTATACAACCGAAACAGAAATATATTTCTGAAATTATTAGAAACTTAGAAGTTTTTCTTCAATGGTATCGACGTGGTAATCTCAATAGGTCGTAGGTATTTTGAAAATATCGGTTTTGGGTTTATTGCACCACTGTGACTAAGTTGGACAGCCATGCAGCGTGCAATGGGTCGTATGTCATTAGGCCAATGAGAAACAGCCTATCCCCATTCTTGCAATATGTCAGACTGCGATCATCACCTCAATTTGTTCTAGAGAGGTTGTAAAGTGAGGTGACATTGACATTGGGCTTATTGCGGTTACCACCAAGTATATTCTTCTTCAAGTCTGACTACAAGTCTGTTGAAAATGCTCCAACTTAATTATATGGTTTGATTATTGAGATGGAACAAGCTAATGGACATGGGTCATTAATTGTTGACTTTTAACATGTAGTTTTTTCAGTACGATTGTTACTTATTGGTTGGTTATTTTTCTATAAGTAACACCACTATTTTAACAGTAACAAACAAATGTACATAGTGATTTGTTTTTCTAAACAACATTTAGAGAGTGTCCAGATACTTGTAGACAAAAGCTGTTGAGATGTCAATTGTAATTAAATTTGTTTATCAATTATTTTCTTCATGGTTTGCGATCTCTGGCGTAGACGAATGCGGATGATTTCGGCATTTCGGAAAAACTGGCTCTTGTCCCGAAATAAGAATTTCCGATGCGTAAAGCGGGAGATTTAAAATTGGAATGTCGTGAATGTCTTCTGGACGCTGCGCGGGAAACAATGGCGGACGGTTTAGGTCGAAATGTGACGTCACACCCTTCGGATTATTGAATTAAATCCCTTTCAAATATTAGCGTTTGATCGTCACTTTTTGAAATGGATATTTTATACAAATGGCACATATTATTAAATAAAATAAATTTAAAATTTACTTACCTGGAAAAAGGTTTGTATTATTAACATTACTCAAAAAGATAACATTTCTTGTGAATTTAAAAAATTCTTTTTTTAACATGCATGTTTAACAGTATGAAGCAGTACTTAATAATAAAATACACAAATTTTTGTTTTAACAGCGTATGTGCTTTGTTAAATAACAATTAAATTTCATTTTCAACTAGCGGTCGTTACAATTTTTTTTTTGCAGATTAGAGTGAAATCATATCGTGATGTTCAAACTTAGCGTTTAAAATTAAAGTGCACCATTGCATTTTTGTTTTTGTGTACTTTAAAATTGTTACTATCTTAAACTTAACGGAACGTACGGAAAAAAAATACCCAACATCAATTTTATTTTATAATATCACGGTAAAAACGTTATAAATATAAAAAATAACAATTATAAATTGCTCATTTTATTACGCTTATTTAGCTTAAAGTGCGTTCATAAATATCGCAAATCATTTAAATTTCATTATGTACAAATAAATCTAACATTAAATAAAAGAACTTTAATCTCTAAACAGTTACCAAAATCGATAAACCAAGTATTGGTAAAATTATTATATTTTTTTGGAAATTGTTTGGCAACATCTCAAAGGAAAATCTCTCGCCGTAATCCCTAAAGCAGCGAATAGAAGTAAAAGGTGATAGGATCAAAAGCGCCCTCAACTCCTTACGGGGATTAAAGTGCGCAACGAGTGTCACCCGCTTCCACTTTACAACCCCTTAAGTCTGTTTAAAAACTATCGATTGAAATTTGAAAGATTTATCTCGTTTCTTTGGGAATTGGTAATAGAAGGAATGCTTTGTATTTTCATTCTGATGATAAATGCATTTATGAAAATTGAATAACTCGTATAATGTGTATACTCGTATGTATAAAGGTATAGTGTAAATGTTATTTATTTTATTTTGGTGACTTTATTTTTCAAGTGCTTCATGGTAGGTATTTATAATATATTTTTTGTTTATCCGTCTTTGGCATAAACAATTAAATTTCTTGGCTGTCCGACTCGTAAATTTAATATGAGGACTTCTATTACCCTTGGACATTTATTTTTTTTTAAATGTGTGTGGCAGGTCCGACGCATGAATGGAATTTACTCTTAGATGAAGATGAAAAAAAGGTGCGTCCGTCAAGTCGGATTTCAGATATAAACTCTATATTCGAAAACAGGTCACCCAAAACCCTTTAAACGATACCAATCTTTATTTTATAAAAAAGATGTGCGTCCGCCATCTTGGATTTAAAAATAAACGCTTAATTCAAAATCAGGACGCCCGTATCGTCTAAAAACGATACCCATCTTCATTTTATGAAAAAAAGGTGCGTCCGCCATCTTGGATATCAAAATAAACTTTAAATTTGAAATCAGTACGCGAACACGCCCTAAAAACGATGCAAACCTTCATTTTATGAAAAAAATGTGTGTCCGCCATCTTGAATTTCCGAATAAACTCTTAATTCGAAATCAGGACGCCCATACGCCCTAAAAACGATACCCATCTTCATTTTATGAAAAAAAAAGGTGCGTCCGCCATCTTGGATATCAAAAATAAACTTTAAATTTGAAATCAGTACGCGAACACGCCCTAAAAACGATGCAAACCTTCATTTTATGAAAAAAATGTGTGTCCGCCATCTTGAATTTCCGAATAAACTCTTAATTCGAAATCAGGACGCCCATAACGCCCTAAAAACGATACCCATCTTCATTTTATGAAAAAAAGGTGCGTCCGCCATCTTGGATATCAAAATAAACTTTAAATTTGAAATCAGAGCCCCCCAAGAACCATTAAAACGATACCCTTCTTCACTTTGTGAAAAAAAGAGACAACCGCCATCTTGGAATAAAAAATAAACGCTAGATTCGAATCAGGGCCCCCCAAAACCATTAAAACGATACCCATCTTCATTTTCTGAAAAAAAGGGACGACCGCCATCTTGGATTTAAAAATAAACGCTAGATTCGAAATCAGGGCCCCCAAAAACCTTTAAAACGATACCCAACATCCTTCTATGAAAAAAAGCTTTGTCCGCCATCTTGGATTTAAAAATAAAAGCTACATTCGAAATCAGGACCCCTTAAAAACCTTAAAAACGATACCCAACTTTATTTTATGAAAAAAAGTTGCGTCCGCCATCTTGGATTTAAAAATAAACGCTAGATTCGAAATCAGGGCCCCCAAAAACCTTTAAAACGATACCAAACATCCTTCTATGAAAAAAAGCTTTGTCCGTTCGCCATCTTGGATTTAAAAATAAAAGCTAAATTCGAAATCAGGACCCTTAAAAACGCTTAAAAAACGATACCCAACTTTATTTTATGAAAAAAAGTTGCGTCCGCCATTTTGGATTTAAAAAATAAAAGCTAAATTCGAAATCAGGACCCTTAAAATAAACCCTTAAAACGATACCCAACTTTATTTGATGAAAAAACGTTGCGTCCGCCGTCTTGGATTTAAAAATAAACTCTAAATTCGAAATCAGCACCCTTAAAAACCCTTAAAACGATACCCTACTTTATTTTACGAAAAAAAAGGTACGTCCCGCCATTTTGGAATTTAAAAAATCCATATGCTGTGCATGGGAAGCAATTCTGTAATAGTAAGTAATGGTGATGATGATTATATAAATTTAAAAAAAATTAAAACTCATTCGGCATTATACAAATAGAATATATATTTTTCGGGAAATTGTGCGAGTCCATATGATCCATATGTTCACCTCGTAGCACAGTGGTAGCCATTTTACTACGTGTATGAGGTCGCCGGTTCGATTCCCGTAGAGGGTCAAGATGAAAATATGATTTATTTACATGTTATTTTTACATTAATATTTCATGTGCGATACCCTTGGACTGGGACTGAAGCGTAAGACTGATCATCCTACTTTCATGTAATAAAATGATCAAGAGACACTGCACTTGGTGTACCAATGCAGTGCCCTATGCACCATTGGGTGCGGATAAGGGAGAGTAGTAGTAGTAGCAAATGCTCCAAATTTCAAACAAAGATTCTTGTAGCTCTTGTAGCTCGACTACCTATAATATAAACTCCAAACGAATTATAAGGTAGGTACTTTTTATTACGAATTCACTGTCTGTTAATGATTTTATTCCATAGCCATAAAAATTATAACAGATTAAACTTAAAATATTATATAGTAAAAAAATAATGTTTTTAAAACGTTATAACTTTTTTTATTTTCCCAGCTAGAAACGATTTTTAGGTGTCTTTGAAGTTGGAATTTTGTCTTCTTTCTATTTATTGCAAAAAACAGAGCTCTGCAGAGTTATTCTCGATCAGGAGAAGCCCTTGTCAAACGATTTTTTTTTCTCATAGAGAAAAACTGACGATGAAACTAACACAGAAATCTTGAACAAAAAAACATTTTCGGAGGTAAAAAATGCACTCGATAGCTCAAAACCAATTCACGGCACTTATTTATTGTGAAAAAAGTCCGAATCGGGGGTGTAAATAAATTTAAAAATGTAATTGAAAGTTCGAGGTGTATAAAAATAAATTGTATACGTGATGAAAACGACATTAGCGCCTTTTGCTGTACAGCATTATTTGACGACATTTTTTATAAGCTTTATGTACTTAGCTATGCAGTTCTATCGGTTACATGGCGCATCTAAAATTCACCCGGAACTGTCACTAAAATCATATCAAATACACAAATACAAAAATTATAAAATGGATGTTATAATGCAGGAACCTTCCCAGGAGTGAATAAAACAACCCTCTAGAACAACTTATGCAATCGGATAAGCGGTTTACGAATCTATAAAGGACAAACATATATACAAACTTACATTCATTTTTTATATATATAGATTCCCCGTTTATTGAAAACTGGTGTGTACTCTTTATGCGATAACTTTTAGAACAACTCCGGAGCAAACACTAATCCACTGCACGTCTGAGAGGGTTAGATGTACCCCCAGTTGAGTACACTGCCGTCATAAGGAAGCTAGTCGACGTATTTAAAAAAAAAAAAACAAAATTTGAGAAAATTTATGCATTCTAATTTGAGCATTAATAAAAATACAATTTTCAAGCAGTTCTCCACTTTGGTATAAGCAGTATATATTTATGAGACAGTTTAAATAAAATTAAAATCTGGAACTATAAAGTTACAATAAGCGAAAATCTGTTGATAACATTAGTAATAAAGGATTTAAATGTTTTGCTGTGTACTGAGAATAGCGAAAGATTTAGTTAATTTTCAAACACTTCAATTTTTGTATCAGGAGTCTAGGAGCTAAATTATTGTTCAACAGTATAGGCACCTCATCAAAGCAACCATTCTCTCTATATTGAGCGAATACAAAAGAAGTTTGCTAAACATACAAACACATTAAGAATTTATAGTGATGATTTCATTGACTATGATTCTATCTTAAATTTTATGGGAATTTTGAAATTATTGGAGGGATAGTATAAATTATAAAGTATAGATTAGCGGGAACACAAAACAGTTTATTTTATAAAGGACTAAAGGAATACGAAAAATTGCCAGATGAAGTTAAATGTGCGAAGAGTTTAAATTTAGTTGTGTAAAATGTGTAAAATATATGTTTTAAATAAGTATAGAGTAGTGTAAAATCAAAATAAGGAGTTTATAGTCAAATGCTTAGAAATTATGATATTGTAATTACTAGCTGTATCCAACTGTTTTTTTTTATAGCTAAATAAAAAAAGATACAATACTAAAGGTTGTTATCAATTTGATTGCTCTGTTCAAAATAATTCATGGTAATGTCGATTGTCCCGATATTTTAAGTTCAATAAATTTCTGTCCCTGCTAGATGAACAAGAGCTATTACTGTGTCAATGCGTCGACTAATGCTCACTTTTAATCGCTAATAAATAGACTGCAACAAGTATAGTGATGTGGCTGATGTGTTGGCAGTGAAGTTGCCAAAATACAGAACTCTATTGTATAATTAGTTTATGCCTTTGAGAGATAATGCTAGATAAAATAGTTATATGTAGGGTTTAATTTCAACTTATATATATTAAAAGTAAATGGCGTATATGTGCATTAGATAAAATATATTTAAATAAATACAATACATACGTTTAAGAGTAAAATTACATGTTTTCTATTCAAATACGTGGGTTTTACTATAAAAAATACCTAATTATGCGCATCGGACTACACAAAGCGATTTGCTAATGCAGTGTCATACGTAAGGGAAAAGAAAGAAAAAATATTACATGACAAAAAACGCCAAGGCAACAATAAAGTAAACATACCCAATTGTGTCATATACGCGACTCTTACTTATGTTGCTAGTATAGGTGCACCTACCTCCGAAGTGTTTTTAAGAAAATAAACTGTCACCCGAAGGTGCTACGGTCGCAAATTTCAAACCGAACTTCGCAAGAACTGAAGGCTGTATTCTTTTATTTATTGAAACCAATTTAAGCGATGAAAGCGGAAACTTGAAGCTTGAAATAAATGTGAGTTTTTGATTCAATAGACGTTGAAAGTTATACTGCAAAGCTTAGGTAGATTTTCAAGACTTTTTTCCCTTATTATTTTTTATTAAATTAAAACTTATTTTAATCAATTATACCTACTTGAAATCTCAAAAGTTTATATTATTAGTTCATAAGAACTATTTGTCTAGATTTTAAAAAAATAAAAAAATGCATTGTTTTAATTTTCAGTCTTACTTTTATTCGTACATTTTAATAACCCATTTGTTGTTTAACAGTCCTTATTATTCTGTTGGTGACAAGTTGATTGCTTGTTAAAATTCTACTGCCAAACTTTAATAAAAACATAAAAAGTTCGCATGTTTGATGACGTGTTAAAAACATAATGATATAAAATAGTAAGGTATGGTATATCTTTATAAGGCGACCCACAGTAATACCCCTGTGGTTGAACGACTAGTAGAAAATATAAAGGACTTGAATGCTTTCTTAGGCCATAAAAGCACCGTTAAATTTATACTCCAAATCTAACAGTGTGTTTTCTGTCAGCTTTTATTACTTCACGAGCTTTCAGCTTTCGCGCATTTTCATTAATATTTTTTCATTGATAATAGAAAAACCCTCTTCGTTTTGAGGAATGTACTAAAGTATCTACTTAACAAGCTAGAGTTATTGTACACAGCTCAGGAACAACATAGGAAATGACCGACTTAGTATTTTAAACTCTAGGCAGCCTCTTTTCAGTTTTAAGGCTAAAAGTCATAATTTAGTCAAAATTAGCTGAATTTTGGGAATTCGAACATAGCCATGGCCAAAACTAATATGAAATCAGCTTTATAACAAGCATTGGCCCATGAAACCGATAGCACTGTTCCAATCTATTGCACTATGCCACAACGCCTATATTTAGTTTATCCTTTTTATTATTTAGGTTTAAAAGAGAGACGCATGCTGAGAACTTGGTTGCTAGAGCGGGGAGTTATTATACAGAGTTTTTGTTTTTCATGTTCATAATATTAACTACATAGTTTTACGGTTATCAAACATGGTGAATATGTTTGTAAAAAGATCTTTTTATTTATGTGTATTTTACAATTTTGTTTGTAATAGTATGTATTATGTATTTAAGCACCTACTGACCAGTTGCAGTAGGTAACTCAGTAGGACATACTATTTTGTATATTATATATAGGTAGATTGAAATAAAATATTTTTATTTTTAAAAAGTGCGTTAATACGTTGTTAGTTAGTAATGACGAATTTAAAGTTGATGTTTATTATATTTATCCTGTCAACCACGTCAATACGTCACGAGAAAAGATAACTAAACCATCAAAAGATAACACTTTAAAAATCTATTTAAACACTTATCACATTTTCCCTGATTGTTTTTCACGCACTATTGAGCTACGATTATTATTATTATTTGTGACACCCGAGAAAAAATACCCCAGGTAACGTCAATCTATTAAAATCAAAATTTCTTTAAAAATAAAAAAGGTTTTGATACTTAATGTGTGCTGAGGCGAGTTGAAATTATTACCAGTTACTAAAGCAGCCTTTTTGGGTGTTTAAATTTCCCCGGCGCGGCGTGGAGTAAACCTTGACTTGACGATTCCATGATTTTAAAGTGGCCGCATTTGGTAAGTCCTAAACGTTTAACGAGTATTTGAACTCCCTTCGCGATGCACATTGGCTTAGTGCGGAAAATCTTAGCCGTTATTTGGCTCATAAACAACTTCTAGGGTCTAATAAAACCACGTCTCGGAGAGTGCACCCAGGTAAAGGGAGATATATGACCCGGGTAGGTTCTTTACTTTTTGTGTACATTTTATATTTTATTTTCTGTCAACGTAAAGTTTAAGCTCGCTATTAAGTTGTGAGAATTATTTAGTTTATCAGGAGAGACGCAGGCAGCTATGGTTTAAGCATAATAAATTGAGTGGGTTTTTTAAAATCACGTTTATTCAAAGCGTTGAGAGTTTTGTCAAATAACTATTATTATCTTAATATTATAATTATTTTTGTGATATGCTGCATTACTTGATTATAAATATAAACTGTTACGACAGTTTTTTTACTGTTTAATTTATATAGTTTGGTAAACGATTATAAGATATCAGTAAAATTAGAAAATTATCTTTATTTTTTATGGTTATTTCCTTTTTTTAAAATTTTCATTAACACCAAAAATTTATTTAAAAAAATCGTAAGCATGCATTAGAACTTGTATAATAATTGTTTTTAAATACCTATATTTCATAAAACTACACGATTACCGTATCTTAATATTTTTTTGGTTTCTGAAAACCGCATAGGATGGCAGTCACCCGGAGAATTTTTATTGCATTGTGCAAACATGCATTTCTCGGGATCTGTAACGGCGTAAGCCGGTCTGGGATCAGGAGCGGTATACATAATCCCGGCATGGAGACGACTCTCTCCTCTCCATGCCGGGATCCCTGTATAGATAGTGCCGCGCTCTCACAGCGGGTAGGCATGTCATTGTATCTGCCAAGGAATGAATAAACCATCAGAATAAATATTCGCATGCAGCTGATCTTTTCTTTGGATCAAAAACAGCGCGAAATAAATAGAAGGAATGTTGTAATTTATGTTGATTTTGTGTATTGCAATATGGAGGTAGATGTGGCGGGTAAAGATAATATTACCCAAGATAAACGAGGCGGATCGATTTAAATTTTATTGAACTCGCGTAATTTTTTCATTTAATTAAAAAAATATTCATATAAATTTATTGAGATTTTTTTTTTCAGGAGATATTTTTATTGATATTTAAGACAACATATTTGGAGCTTTCTTCCTTCGTTTAACCAACACTACAATACGACTTAAGTATTAAGAGTATGAAATTTATTATTGAAGTGATGCGATGGTAAAAATTAAAAATTTACCGAGAAAATAATTTTCAAAGGTTAGTAGAGTAAAAAACGCCAGCTTTGAGAACGAAAAAATAAATTTAGAAATTTGTTTATTTAAGTAAAAACAAAAAACTTTGAAAAATTAATCAAACAAGATAGAGGATCGAGTTTCCTCAATTCGAGGAAATTGATGCATAAAAATAATATTTTCAACCAACTTTTACATCAATTATCTTTCCATGCTCGGAATTGAGTATTAGAGTTGATATGAAACTAATATTTTCAATGATTCGAGCATATAGCGACGCGGGAAAGTTTTCTCATAAAAGTGTCTGTCAAATGATACCTGATAAATGTTTACAATTTTCCAATTTCTCTTCCCTTCGAGTTTTCCAATTGGTTCCCGAGAAGTAGAGGGGGCGGAAATTCGAGCCCCAACAGACGGTTTAAGAACTCGCGAAGTAAAAACATTTCGAGTTTTTGGAAAGAAAATTGTTGACGTGTTAACAGGTTATAAATTTGTCGTTTTGTCGGAAACTTTATCGCTGTATTTATTGGAACTTTAATTCTAGTTTTTAACTGCTTGTTTTACATAATACCCACTTATTTGTACTTTGTATAAGTTTTATTGTCACTTCCTCGATTAGTTAAACAATAATTAAATTTGTCTGTATTCATCAAAAGGGGAAAAGTTTACTTTTTATGTATTTTTCGATTCAATTTGTGGGTTGAGAAACAAATAACTACATAAATCAATATTACATATTTGTGTTTTACCTACTTGCGTAAATATTCAGTACTATAACATTTATTTGAAACCAACTGTATAAAATGTGTGATTATTATTTAACTTTAAAAGTATTATTAAGTATAATTTATTTAAAAATACACATTTAAATTAAACATTAGTAAAAACAAAATATTGTGTAGGTACTTTGCACTACGGAGTTTAAAATATGGAAACACATTAGTCAATAAATTTTTAACAACGAAATGTCATCTCTAACTTCTTGTACACAATAAAATATCAAAATAATAAACGCCTTCTAAAACCATACACAAAGTGCAGTGAATCTTGTTCATTTGTTATATGAAAGCAAGATAACATTTTTTTTTTAATTTTTTTATTTAATATTTATATCATATTTTTACAAATAAAATAATACAATACTTAGACATAAAACTAGGTACAATATTGGAACTTAACGCTATACCTCACCAATAAAAAAGACAGGCTCTTGTGCTTGGTGAGGGAGACATATATCTACAATGCCATAAACTCTACCAAAATACCAAAAATATTAAGGATTATTATAACACTACTTACATCATAAAAAACAAATAAAATCGGAAATATAAATATAACCACAGATGAAGAGTACAGTGTAGACACATTGTGAGGTAGTATATGATATTATTTGAGGGGTATCAGCTTGCACCCTTAGCTGGCTTGGCATAGAGTGGCGTAGACTTTTGCTCAGTTGACTTGAAATGTGAGGCGTATAATATGATTTTCTGTCAATATAAACGGTAATAAATGTACCCTCAGTGGCGGAGCAACCTTATTTCGTGCTGGGAGCAGACTACGGGTGTACTAAATGTATCAGCTCTGTTATTGAAAGCGATAAGGACATGTATTATTTATCGATTGAAGCGTTATAATGACTCACTAGTTAGTACATAAGTAGTAAATAATAATCGAAATAGTTTTTCTCCCCTTCAGCATTGGGAGGCTGTACTTCATAGTACCTAATAGCTAGTACCTACTCACCCCAGCCTCAGTATATACGACAGCCTGACTTGCCTGTCTTAACAAGGAAGCTGTGTAACAATTTTCCCTCCTTTGAGTGATGTACCGGCCCCTAAACTTTTCCTGCCTTTACGAAGAGGTGTTCGAATTTCACGGGTAAAAATATGAAAGTTTTTTCCGTAAAAAATGTGTTTTTTTAAAATGCTATCTCTTTTCTTAAAATTTACATCATTTTCGATTAAAAAATCAATTTTTAAAAATATATTGTTGGATTATTTTACATAAAAAATTAGATATGGATTTTTGTTTTTTTAATTTTCTAGATAGTTATCGTAATTTTATAATATTAGTGATAATTTTTTTGAAGCCTTGTGGCTGTCAATAAATCCGGAATATCTTTTTTAAAACACCTAAATTTTTAACCTTGACCTCAAGTGGAGCCATCAAGAAACTTCTCGATGCGTCTACCACATAAATAAAAATTTACAAAATATAATGTTTTGCAAGACGCAGAATCGCCTAGAAGGCCCGTCGCGCTCACCGTTCAAGCCTTCGAGAAACGATATCCTTTCTATATATAGCAACCAGGCAGCGAGCGGGAAATAGTAGCATAGCCCTGAATAGTGTTATTTTCCTCATAGTTTTTATTACAAACATGCTTTTACATAATCTTATAGTTTTGCCATAATGCTTTTATGGTTACATTAACATTTTATGGTTTATATACCCCTTTTAAGTATGTACGTAATGGCTAAGACTTTGGACTAACGATACGGAGGTTCCGGGTTCGATTCCCGGTAAGAACACAAAAAAATACAAAGGGATTTCTCTCAAGCCTGGGTGTTTGTGACGTTGTTTCCCTCTGTAATTAGGCCTCCTAGCCTGTTGAGGTGGTTAAAAAAAACGGATAGAGCCTTATTTTAATTATTGTGTAAATATTGCTTTATGACCATTGCTAAATGTTTATTAAAATAAACTAATTTGAGTTTTTTTTAAGAGCTCTTACGCATAATTTCCATTCATTTATGCGTTGAATTGCATGATAATAAAGGTGGCTTTATAAATTACTAGAAAAACGTATATTTTTCACTTGGACGAAATTCACCCCTGCTAAAACACTTTCAAGTTTCGCTGCAGAAAAAATCTCTATTTCCTCACGACAAAGACGAGATTTTCAAGACAAAAGAACATAAACTAATTCAGACATGCTTTTAAACGTAATAAATTGCTTGGAATATTAAATTCACCAACTCGCGGTGAAAAAGCTCATATTTCCTACGGCCGCGCTGCAGAATGTTTCCTAAGCCATGAGGATTGTCGGCAAAAACAATTTGCCAGAATTAAAAAATGTTGGGGAGGAAAAAGCGCCGCAGGAAAACCTTCCAAGGATCAGGAATAACTTTGGAATCAAAACAATGCTGGAATGAGTTCTTGGATTGCTAAAAAAATATGTTTCTTTTAAAAGTCCCCTTTACATTGAAAATGAATTTTCACGAAAAAAGAATGCTTACATCTCTTTCATTTAATTGAAATACCAATTACCTATAAATAGGCCTATTTTTTTGGAAATTTCGGCGTTCGGGAACCTTTTAGGGGAGTCTGCGATAATCCAGGACGTTCAATATTTATGTACATAGTTTTTTTTTTACAAAACATTTTCCAAGTATTACTACACTATGATACTATACTTTTGATAAAAAATAAGGATCCAGAGAAGAAGAAGAAAAAACAAGGACAAAAAATACTAAAATCCGCGATTTAAGCAATATATAAAATAAAAAAAATTTTTTTGAGCATGAACTGGAGTTAATAGTTCTAACATCGTTTTCATTTAATTACTGCGTAAAAAACGATGAATCCAAATGAATTAACAGGGGCTTTAAGAAAGGCCGATAAGTCGATCCTATCCTTATTAGGAATGTTGTACATTGTAGTCCCTTGGAACTTGCCGCTAGGACTCGGCGGGGAAATACGAACTCTCGAATCACAAATTTACGGTGACTTAGCAAGCCTTCGTGTTGATGATTACATTTTTTTTCATCTCAGAATTCAGAATAACCTCCTGTAATTAGCAGCCTGAATAATTTTGCATAGAAAAATACGCAAAATTCAAATAATACTCGCATTTCAAATATAAAGCAATGCCAGATTTTGTTATTTCAGACAAAACAAAAGTGATTCTTGGTGTGTTTTTAAACATCTTCCGTTACACAAGATAAATGAAGATGTTATTAATGTACCGATTTATTCATATCATAAATTATATAAGTTTGGAAACGGATGTATGAATACAGAACAAAATACACATTCGACGCAAAATTTTAAATATATCTTATTTTAGGTTAACCAAACTCGTCCTTTACGTTTTTCGTGTCTAGTATTAATGAATATAAAAATTAAAAAATTGATTTGATATAATATTAATTTCATACCATATGGGTATATATCAAATATAAAAAATTTTTGTTGTACTTATTTTTTAATGGTAATTTACTTAATAAACGGATTGTGAATTCTTTTTTTATGATTTTTAATTCGGACATGAAAAATGGCCCAAAAGAGATTTTGAATTAATAAAACAGCATGTTCCGAGATTTTTAATGAAGTATGGATTCCATAGAAAATATCGAATAGAAAATAGTTTGTCCTTAGATTTTACAAAATGAATACAGAGTATTCAATTTTCAGGTCTAAAAAATAGAGTTAAATAAATCTGCAGCAGCTTTATTTTAATTTAAACAGTATTAAAAATAGCAATATTATTTAGACTTGTATAAACCTGTCAAAATCCTTTTTTAATAAATCTCATTTAAATCAACATGCCAGAAGGTTGAAATCAAACAGAAACAATCCCTTAACATTTTAAATTCTTTCTTTAAGATAAAACGAGGATCGCGAGGAGAAAAGTTCGCATTGGAAAATGGCCGTGCTATCTTAGTATTAAATATTTAATTAGGTACTGCAGGAAATAAGGAGCCGACCAGACTTTATTTGGTCCCCGTCACGTCATCCCTGTAAAGCGACCCCAGAGATCCAAAAGTCCTTCGTATTGCCGAACCAAACTCTTATAGGGGACAGTTCAAATACTTGTTTCAATTTGTTAACACCCTCATACCGTAAATTCAAATCACCAGAACAATTCATTAGGAAAGGTCTTACAGCTCATTTCCATTTGCTCAACAGTGCCAAGATTTGAAAATCTTAGCAATTAGGTTCAGTTTGAATTAAACGATTACATTAATTCATTTGTACCAAAGTATTTAAAAAGATAGTATTATTGTATTTTTATGTTGATTTTTGGTTTTCGAATATAACAAGAATGCTATTATTCCATTCATATTTATTATTGCACTTTCAAACCATTACAAATTTAGATATAAATCAGAGATTTCATACATAAATATATATATTTTAAAATTTCTCTTCAAACATACACTACTACTACTACTTCTCCTTATATGCACCGAATGGTGCATAGGGCATTTCGTTGGTACCCAAGTGCGCACAGAATTATTTTCACTGAAACAGTTGATAGTAAACTTGTTTACTATTAACTTTTTTAGGTCCTAAAAAGATTATCAGGATTTAGAAAATGTAGTAAACAGGAAGTAGAGAAGAACATAATACAACCTCTTCCCACGTTTTTGATTCCACTTTTCTAGTAGTGGATTTTGTCACATGGTGTTTGAATTTCTTTTTTATTAAATAAAGAAATCCCCTAGATTCGAGATCCGACCGAGTACATTGCGGGTTTGGTGAACCTCTCTGCTGTCTTACTTAGAGTTAATTGAGATTTAAGGTTATACTATCTACCCCGTATTCTGTATTCTACCTAAGTCCTAGTTTTCCCCGCGGACAAATTGTCCCTTACCTTCTGTACTGTGGCCGGTAGGCAATCTGTTTTATTAATCACTTTAATGCGGGCATCGGTTTTATTAGCGGTGCTTTAGTTCGTGGTGGCTCGAGTACATATATTGAAGGACCATCAATCTGAAAAAGGAGCGTCTCTGAGAAATAAACGACAAATATATTAGTGAATAATAATTATTATTACAGTGCAAAGGGGACGTAAAGTGTGAAATATGGTAAGTAATTGCGGGACACTAACAAAATTGTATATTTTGTTCGAATTAACGCTATTGTGCAGCACAGAAACGAAAAATGCAGAATTAGAATAATTGAATTTTGCTCTATTTAGAATTCTTAATATTAACTTTTATGTAGTCTTGCGAATGCTACAAACAATAATAAAAAAGTGTCACACAAATAAAATAAACGAATGCATAATTGAAAAAATAAAAATTATTAAATTATAATTGAAAAATTATGCATTATTGAAAAAAAAAAATTAGTGTATAAATAAATTATTTTATTTTTACATTATGTAGTTTTAGAACTAAGTAGAAAAAATAACACCTATTAATCTAATAAAGGACAGTAGTAGTAATAGTAATCTAATAAAGGTAAGGTCTATAAATAAAGCCACGTTTTATGAAAAACTAATATTATAAAATCACGTTGTAAATATAAGTATGGCTCCCGTTGAGCAACATAACCTAAATAAACCACGTTAAGGATTCTGCTGTTTAAAAAGTGCCTTCCCGTAAGACGTGAGGCTTAACTAAATATAAAGCCGGGTCTCCCTCACCCCTGCTAAAGGAATTTAGTCATTATATAAATTAGGTTTGCCGTTTCTTTTGCCGTGCCAAGGGGAGGAGTAATGAGAAAGCTGACTAGAAATAAATGGGATTGGGTGTTTTACATAGATGAGGAAATCGGCCACACTTGAACTGTTTAAAAAACAACCACGTTGTTGAAGAAAGTTATTTTTAGTACTTAAGTGTTTTAAAGAAAGAAGTTAAAAAAGATATCTGTTTCAATCCGAGGGTTTTTTCCGTAGTTACTGAAGTGTAGAAGGGTCTTGAAGGGTTGTTTATAGTAAACAAATCTTAGTTCTGTTTATGGAATGTGTGATATACCCGTATAAGCCTTATCTCGACAGTATCAGGTACGCTAAAAAAAGTAACCGCAAAAATACAGTGTCAAAATGTCCCCATGATCCAGGTCGGTTTTTATTTTCGCATCCCTCCGAAATCGAGTCAATATTTGATCACGGCGGAATGAAACGGCAATTTCCAGCGCGGATCTGGAGGCAGTTGTCAATCGGATTGTTAAACCGGGTGGATTGTATGTTGGACCAGTAGGTTGTCAATCCACTTCCGGGGGATTCTGGCAGGGTCCGGATATCCGGCCCTCATCATCACTCCGCCGCCGCTAATCTCGCAGCGGTGGGGAATCCTCGGTGACAGAACCTCGAAGTGAACTGATGTTGATAAAAAAGGGCTAGGCGGTTATTTTTGAAGGGAACTGAAGGGATTATCACGAACCACTGGGCTTCAGTAAAGGTATGATGACTTAAGATAAATAACTTTTTATTCCATTTGCATAAAAATAATATTACAGGAATATTTAGAAGGCACTTTTTTATTTTACACAAGTATTATGTTAACCTCATAGATAGTATACCCAATACACTAATCACTACACCGTGAGGCGGACAAAGAACGTATTTCATTTTATATTAAATAATGTGTTTATAGTAAATAATTTCTTGCATCTCTGTACATTTTATTTACTAAAACTAAATTCTATTTCGATGTCGAAAATTTTTTGTATATATTTTTTAAAAAACATTCCAACACGTGATAATACTTTTTAACGTTATTATTTTGTGAAAATATAATTAGCAATAAGCATGTGCCTTCAAACAAAATGACCTGTGTGTAATGGAAAAAAAAGTTTGAACCTATTTGTAACGTTTTGAAATATTTCCCTTGAAATAAGCTTTTCATCAATTAAAACCCTTTCGTCACTTTTAATTTGAGCTTAAAAACACATGAACCGTTTTAATTTGGGTTATCTTAAATTCACAGCATTGTACCGTAAATCCGTTTGTGTTCCAGATAAAAACCGATTTATAATAAATATGCAAATCATGACTGAAGAAAGAGTTCGTCACTTCTTTAGCGTTACAGAGGGCAGGGGATAACCCTTTAGGGAAGATTGACATGGCTTGCCTTTTCCTTTGAGATGGCTTTCCTTTGAAGGCGAGCGGTGTTTGATCGCGGACTGGACCCTTAACCAGTCATACCCAATTTCGGAGGAAGGGTGACAATATTGTTAGTAGCAACACGCTAAATCATTTATTTAAGTGTTTTTATTGCCAGATTTTGGTCGTGACCTAATTATAAAAAAATATAAAATAAAAAAATAATATATATTTCGTTTCTTATGACATGTTATCCAAATTTTTCCACGAAAGGGCAGGCAGAGAGGTACTGTTAATTTTCAAATCGTTGAAAATACCTTAATTATGTGTATTGGATGTCCTTGCTTTGTAAATCATTATAAATTGAAATCTTTAACATTTACTCACTTTATTAATACCACACGCTTATAATGTAGTTTCGACAACTTGTCATTATCAGATTTTTTTTAAAGTTGCTTCGTTGATGAATCTAGTAAGGTGTTAAATTAAGTGAGTGAAAAACAAAGCAGTTTTTTTTTAATAATTTAAGAAAATTGTGATAGAAAGTAGAAAACAGGAAGGACATAGGTAAAAGAGTGAAATTTGAACCTAGATATTCTTAAAACCTGATAGTCCAAACACAAATTTTAAGTTTAATTTTCACAGAAAATTTAAAAACTAGGACTCGCAAACGAGCGTGAAAAATGTATTAACATCTGATTAATTCCACACCATACAAAAAAGAACTTAAGAGATAGCAAATAAGTTAATAAAATCTTCCATACAGGTAAAAAAGGTGCATTTGCATGTTACATTGCTTCATTTTGTTTGTTCTCTAACTATTCCTATTACGTAGGTACAAGGTTCAGAAATAATAATATGTATGTAGTTTTCGACAAAATAAAGCTACCAGGTCAACAAAATCGATGTATTCTATAGGGATGGGAAAAAAAGAGAAAAAAGTAACAACAAAGTATTATAGTACTTAATACGTAACACACCCTAAGAGCAGAACATTATGTAGGCTATATACTGAATACTGGGAACCCACAAATATATTCGTTATTAACCCACTCATAAAGTTCAAATTAGCTTAAATCGCGCTGAAAATACGTATTAAGTCTATGTTAAATTAATCTAATAACTTGCACGCTATACATAGTTTTCTAATACAATAATAGATATATATATAAAGTTAGATATAAAGAATCTTAGCTCACAAAAAATAAAATATTCTAAACATACATGGTGTAACAAAACTCGTAGTACAACCCGAAAAATGGTGAATCTACACGTGTAATATTACTTTTGAATAATGTGTAATATTACGGCGGCCTCCGTAGCGTAATTGCTAAGACGCTGGACTCACAATACGGAGGTTCCGGGTTCAATTCCCGGTGAGAAGACAAAAAGTAAAGTTTTTTTTTCTGAGCCTGAGTGTTTGTGACGTTATTCTCCTCTGTAATTGGACCTCCTGGCCTGTTGAGGTGGTTAAATAAAATATTTAAAAAATATCTACAAAAATAATCTAGGTTGAATTTTTTTTTCTTCTTATAAAAGCTTTCATAAGTACCGCAGATTAAGTAAAATTGCAGGAATTTTTACTAGAATGCTGTTTTTTTTTTTGTTTTCTAAATGAATCGTATTTATTTGACTAAATAGATTATTATATTTGACAACGATTAAATTATAAGACCATTAAATTGAAAAAAAATTGAATACATAATAAACATTTAAAAGTTATTAATAAATAAAATCAGGTATCACGAAATATCTAAAAAATATTATCTACACTCTGTATTCAAATGATGAAGAGAAAAATTTCTCTCGAAGAGTAAAACCATGACGTAAAAAGAAAATTTTCTCGAAGAGTAAAACCATGACGTAAAAATATTTAAATATTTTATCTCAATCAATATTGGGAATCTTTTACAGCCTCAAAATCGAATAACTATAAAAATAAATACCTCAGATTCTATTTAACATCAAAATATAATGATTCTCATCTCAATCTCATTTAATCGCAAGAAGAATTTTTCAATATTTATTTTATCTAGGTTCAATTGCACACAAAATGTGTTTGAACTAGCAGCAAAACAAATATGATCTATTTTAGGTAACTATTATTTACCGTGAGAGGTACAATTGATATTATTTAAGTTAATACAATATTTAGTTAAGCCCTTGATTTTCCTCCTTGTGATCACAGTTATTAAATAATAATGATTCTATAAAGGGTTGGAATCCTTATGCTTTCTAACCCTCCAGTGCACAGGGTCGTTTATTATTCATCTGAAATACCATCGGTAGAATCCTTCTGTTTGTTTTCCGAAACGTCGGATCTTTTCGCAGCTGTCGTCTTTGAACCGAGATAGAATTATTTATTTGACAAGTCGGTTGAATTTTCAATTGTTGGAAATGGCTTTTTGATGAAATAGCTTCTTTGATATCTGTTTGATTGTACTGTTTGGATTTATGAGAATCACGAATAAAAGCCAAGTATCGCAAATACCTTAAAGTACAATACTTCAATTCATCTCCACGTTTTTAATAAATTTGGTCATCCAATAATGTTCATACATCAAATTCAGTTTTAAGACCACAAAAAACAGTAACAAGTATTTATTATAATATGCTCTAATTTTTTTTATGAATTAAATGCGGCCAGTAGAGTTTTACATATTGTGAATTACACATTAAATAATAAAATGTACATTTATTTTTACCCAAAGCATTAAAAAAACTGAAAACACTCAAGGTTCAGCTACGCATACTAAAACTAACTAACTAACCATCACGCCATTTCCCCGAAGGGGTAGGCAGAGAGGATAGAACGCCACACCACTCTGTCCTGGCATACTTTTCTTGCTTCCTCCACATTCATACATCTTCTCATGCACGCACGTCGATTATTCCGACTTCTTACATGCCCACTTTCAGGCACTTGTTTTACTTGATCATGCCATGTCTTTCTCTTTTAAAACTTACATATAAAATAGGATTATGTTTTATGAAAAAGTATATATTTTTAAATAATTGAATGTTGGCACTTTAGTTAAACATAAAGTTAAAAGGGTGTATATAACTGATTAAATAAACATATTTATGCGTGTAGAGAATTTTTTAATACACGAAATATTTAAATACTTTTACCGCCCTTTTAAATACCTAAATATTTAATCTCTTAAGTGATAATCTTAACAGAGACGACAAAATGTGTGGATCTACCATTTCATAAATACCTGTTCCATATTATCATTCCCTTGTTAAAGTAGTCAATTAACAAACAGCCATCAAGCCATTTCCTCGAAGGGATAGGCAGAGAGGAGAGAACGCCACAACAATCTGTCCTTACACACTTCCCTTGTTTCCTCCACATTCATACCTCTTCTCATGCATGCACGCCAATTATTCCGACATTTCACATGACCACATTTAAGTATTTAATTTACCTCATCATGCCGTGTCTTTCTCGGTCTTCCATGACCTTTACACTCAGGCACACTCGCATCATAATATATTCTTTTAACATTATGGTTAATGAAAATAATAATAGTATTTTTTTTCAAACCTTAGGGAGTTCAAGCTTCTAAGGTTCGTATAAAAAGTTAAAAGAATAGAATTTAAAAATAATTCATATCATAATTTAAGACACGATAGAGAATTTTTTTTTATTAAAAGTAATCATAATAATAAGATTTTATTTTTTGAGGTTTATATTGACTTCTTTGTTCAGATAAACTTTAGATAATATATTACTACTCTCCCTTATCCACGCCCAATGGTGTGAATCTTGAACCATTTGTTACATGAAGGATAAAGGCAAGATGATCGGTCTTACGCATCAGCGCATAATTTGAAATAAATATTTCATACTCGCCCCCATCGGGAATCGAACCCGCGACCTCATTCGTGGTAGTCCAACGCGCTACCGCTACACCACGAGACGGACGTATAAATATATTGCTTTCCTATTAATTAAGATTTTTTTAAATACTAAAATATTTTATTATTTAAATATTCTCGCATATTTTATTAAAATATTACATATTATATTAAATGAACAATTTTTAGTTTGATTTTGTATCGCGTTCAATGCGCATTAGTTGTTTGTGATTTTAAGTTGTTTCCAGGGATGTTGACACGTTGGCAAATGAAGTAAGTTTGTAAACTACCCTCAACCTAACTCAGTGAAGCCTTTAACAATTAGCCACTTAGCGGCGTTCTCCGGTAACTTGTTACTTTGAATGTCCTCTTTCAGTGAAACGAGCTCAAACAAGACTACAGAAGGTAATTGTTCCTTAAACTAATTACATTTTTGTATTGCAGGTTGATCAATAGCGCCGTTGACGAATTTCATAATTGGTAAGTTTTTATTCACGTACGTATTAAGATGCAATTTAAATATTGCTACTACTTTTCCTTATCTGCAACTAATGGTGCATAGGTCACTGAATTGGTACACCAAGTGCAGTGTATCTTGATAATTTATTACATGAAAGCAAGATGATAAGTCTCTAGTTTCATTGCTAGTCCAAGGTCATCACATATGAACAATAAAATTTGTTTAAATAAATATTTCCCATTGAACCTTTCCGGAATCGAACCTGTGACCTCACGGTAGCCTAGCGCGCTACCACTTTATCACGAGGTGAACAAATTAAAATAAGTACAAAAAATTTTGACTGCGTCAAAATCCTTATGGGCAAACACTAGATTCTTACCCATGACGAGCTTCAAACCAAATTTCCTGATTCGAAACTGATTTTTTAGCAAGTCGAATGCTATTTATCCAAAGTTGATAAAATGCCACAACATCCTGTCCTAATATACTTCCTTTGCTTCCTCCACATTCATTTATCTCCTATTTTTTACTAACTTGTACCTATTTTAGTTAATATTGTAAATTAATATTGAATAAAAACACCTAAAATATTAAACCAAAACCTCATAAGTAAATTTGAATTTCAAAGTTACGTGCGCAAAAGTAAGTTTGAGGTATTAATTATGGTGATATAGAATTCCCGGAATGTGGCATTGAAGTACGTGGTTTGGGCGGCCATATTATGAAACGGTTTGTAGACGCCATAATATTTGGCGCCGGCGTCGTTACGTTTAGCAAAGTAGACTTTTGTGTGCATTGCCCCCTCCTCATATCTACCCTCCCCCCCTCATATCTTCTCCCCCCAATTCCAGTTCTGTTAATTAAGAGGAAACGCTGTTTGCTTTAGGTGTGTTGCTTAACTCGATTTAAATTTAATATAATTTCTTATGAATTGAATGATTCCTTACGCTCTCATCTAAAAAATATATAAGTTATTTTAGAATTATTATTATTGGAATGTCGAATTAATTTTAACTTTTCGTAAATTTTCTATTAAAAAAATCAAAGTTTCATAGTGTATTAATTGTAAATGCAATAACCTTCAATTGAAAATTCAATTCTTGAATGAATGGGAAGGTAGGTACATATTTGTGTATTTAAATTTAAAAAACGATTAATACTCATTGTGAATTAAGTCAGTCAAATGGAACAAATAATAATAATATTAAACATGGTTGAGATTATTAAAAATTTGTGAAAATCTTAGATATGTAATTTAATTAAAAAATCTTAGATTTTATCAATCTTAAGCCTAAGAGAAAGTATTAAAGCTAGTCCAAGGTAACACGTATAAATGATTTTTACATGAAAAACACATTAAAATAAATATTTCAAATTGATCGAACTCGCGACCTCATGCATGGTAGAGCGCTAACCATCAAACCACGAGATGGACTATCGTAAATAGTTAGAAATAAATAATTAAACATACGAATAACTGGAGTCGTAAAGTCGAAGCGATGGACCTGGCTTGGGCATGTACTCCGGGTTCCTCGGGAGAGCCTGAACCCGAGCTGCCTCTTCTTTACGCCTGCAGACCGTCGATGACCATCTTCCGGATGTACTCGGCGGAGCTGATGGATGTGGGCCTGACGTGGGATGAGGCGAGAGAGCTGGCTGGTGATCTAGTGAAGTCTACATGCTCCATAGGAGCGAACGTGGTGAAAGAAAAAGAAGAAGAAACATATCTATACATTAGGTAGAATTACTAATATCCCTATCAATGCTATCACTATGAGGAAATTTAGGCCAGCTTCTAAAGCATGTTGGGGTGAATGTGTTATGAGTTTGTGGGGCAATGAAAGCATTTGGTCGCGTATTTAACCTTCTTTTCTTCCGCCTTTTCCAGTTAAAACTGAATCTATAAAATTTAGCGGATTAGCTTTAAAAAATCGGTAGAGTTTTGCTGGACTTAAAAAGACTCAATAGTCTTTAAAATGGTCTAGGGAAAGGATGGGGCTTTCACTTTATACATAATGTATATTCCACTAACTTTTATCTAAAATTCTATGAAGATAATAAAATATCCCGTATTCTTGAAAGATGCATTTATAGAAACATTATGAAGTTACAGCTCTTCGTTTGTACATTAAAACGTTTTCCGTTTCACTCATGCGGACCTGAATCTTATCGGCAGTAAGAAATAAATATAAATAAGTCAGTACTGGCTTTTTGATGTCTCGGAGTCAACTTTAGGCTATAAAAACGACGCCATAGATAAATTTTGATGCTCCTTTTATAGACCGGATGTGTATTTTCCGTTTGCATAATATTTTACACGCGATTGGTGGATTTACATTCGATTTCCCGCCATTATCAGATATTCCTTTTAAGAAATGCACAGACGATGAAAATATCTGTTTTACGGCACCTAGACGCGTTTGTTTAGGAGCATTTATGTCTTTTTCGATTTGTATTTGACAACATAAAACGGCATTTGAACAAGGAAAATTTTAAGCTAAAAAAACAATTTTCATTTCAACAGAAACGAGAAGTTTGAAAGGGAATAATGGATATCTGAGCGTTTACAGGGCTTAAAACCTGTCATTGGCAAAGGTTAATTTGGGCCATTTGAAAAAATTCCAACATTCCTCAACAGAAACGAGAATTTTTGATATCCATCTCAATGGAAGCTTGCGTTTTACATGCTTACAACCTTAAAATTATGCTGGGTTTATGTTGCCATTTGTAAATAATTCAACAAATATCCTCATAAATAAAAAATATATTTTGAAATCTACAATTTCTGCCAATTTGCACTTTTGTAGACACACTTAAAATTTTGTTTATACGAAAAAACAAGTATCGATCATAAATAAACATATCATAGATAGAATGCTACAATAACTAGCAGTGAAATGTTTCGGTAATTAGAATAAATTTATAAAAAAATAAAAATAAAACGTTCAAACCCTTACTATCAATTTTATCAAACATGTCGCTACATCACTTTGTCCTGTAACATACCACATACAATAATTTATTAAGGATATTTTCGTGCACGCGCACACACGCACACACGCACACACGCACACGATATTACGACTTTTCACTAACTTCCAAACACTTGTACAAGTATTACTACTTGATCATGCAGTAATATTGTTTCTTGGTTTTCCTGGACTTCTAAACTTACAACATCCTAAAATATTTCAGCAGTTATTTCATCTTCGATTTCTTTGTTATAAATTTGTACGTTTTGTGGTAGATTGGTAAGTACACTGAGCTACCAAAACTGAAGTCGCGGGTTCAAATTCCCGATGAAGTAAATGTGTAATGTTTATTTAAAATGTTTTTTACATAAAATCTTCATCTAATTACAAATCATTTTGATACACAGTTTTACTGCATATTTCAGCTCAAAATATAGTTGTTAATTTACAGCCTTCTAGTATTTAAAATACGAATGGGGACCGGAAAAGCGATACCAGGATTTAATTGTATCCTAATACGCGACAATTATAGCAAGGTATAGCCGAACCGCATCCCTCGCAGGCTGTATCTGTAGTCTATATCCTACCAGGACCGCACGGGGTTGTAGGGATGCTGGAAGCAAATAAGGGGTCTCGTAAACCCCCTGCGATTTGCATTTTAAGTGTTTTCCAACGGGTGAGACACCTCGGAGCACATTGGGCACATTTTACTGCTCTACATGTATAAGCCAGCGAGTAAATCTAATAGGATGTTAAGGGAATTTAATATTGGGGGATGTCAGCTTCATTTGGCTGCGACTGGAAGTGTCAGAATGGAACCAAAAACTGAAGACAAAATGGAATTTTCACCGCGAAGAAATACATTTTTTACAGATCTAGCGGTTAGTTTAGATTGGTGTTTCAGATAAGAGCTCCGGATCAAATCTCGCTCAACAATAAACACCACAACTTGTTTCCTACTGTTATACTTCTATAATATATTTTCTATACATTATATTTCCTACTCCTATAAACTTTCATGATAATAAAACCACTGCTACTTTCCCTTATCCATACCCAAAGGTGCATAGGGCACTGCATCGGTGGACCAAGCGTAGTGTATCTTGATTAATTGTACATATTTTATGAAGATAAGATCAGTCTTGTGGTTCAGTACTAGTCCATGTATGTCCAGTATGAAATATTAATATGGTAATTGTATAAATAAATAAAGTTAATAAATATTCCGTTTCGTAGAGGTTCCGGTTTCGATTTCCGGTGAGAACACAAAAATTTTAAGTGATTTTTCTCAAGCCTGGGTATTTGTAACGTGGTTTTCCTCTGAAATTAAGCTTCCTGGCCTGTTGAGTTGGTTAAGTAAATTAACAAATATACAAAATATTTCAAGCTGACCCCCTTTGGGAATCAAACCCGCGACCTCATGCATAATAGCCAAATGCGGTACCAATATGCTTCGAGGCGGACAATACAATAATAAATTGTACAAATTCAAAACACCCCAATCAGATTTCATAGATTCAAAAAATAATTCGTCAAAAAAAAATATATCCGAACTGAGTACTCGTATAAGGTACCAACATTCTGTATCTTGATTTAAATATTTCATTTGATTCGAAGAAGAAATTCGCTAACTTTGATATTTTAGCATCTTTCTGTTTTTCTTTCCTGAATGTTTTATCTACCAAAATTTCTACATCAGTAAACTCTTTGATTAAATTAAGAATACGTTTTGAACTTTTACGTTATATGTCTGAGTGATGAGTAAAACGCTGTATTTTAAATTTTCCCAAATTTAAAAAAATCTAAATCAATTTTAGGTAATTTTGTTTTCACAGAAAAGTACACTCAAAAATAAGTGGCCATATTTTTGTAAACTTTTGTCTAACTTGAATAATAGTAATTGATTTGCCTAGTTTTTGTATTGGCTAATGATACTAGTAATGATGAAGACTAGTTACCTACATATAAATTTTGGTCCGATTACCAGAAACAATATAATTAGCCATTTTCTTTAAACTGCCGAATAAGAATTGACGAATATGACGAATAAGAATTGATGATGCTGTCTCCGATTGGTTTGAGGTCACCACCGGGGTGCCACAGGGTTGCGTCCTTGCCCCATTTCTGTTTATAATTTTCATGGATTTTATCCTGAAGATTTTAATTTCGCTGGATCGAGAAATTTCCATCTCCCCCGACCGAAAGCTCGGAGTTCGCTGATGACACCGTCCTTATTGACGACTCAGTCGGAGATCTTCAAGTTATTGTTGATAGGCTAAATTGGCACTCCACGTGCATGGGTTCAAATATCAACACTGGTAAGACCCATGTCATGTGTAACAAATCGTGTCAAGATGCCCAGATCCCCCTGGCTTTGTCGGGACAAGTCATCAAAAGGGTCGAGAGCTTCAAATACCCTGGGAGCGTACATGACAGAAACGGCAGATTTCAGAAAGAACTGGGAGTGCGGCTTGGAGTAACGGGCGCCGCATTTAACAGTATAAAAGCTGTCTGGAGATCAGATGTTTACTCGGTTAAAATGAAATTCGGTAACATGCGGTAAAAAAATATTTATTAAGTGAAAACTTTAAAAAAAAAATAACAGCCTCCCCTCGTTTGCGAGTGATTTTGAAGTAAACGTTTCGCTGTACCATACATTTCTTTTTCGATGCAAAAAGGTTTGACCGAAGATTACCCTTGATGTATATTTCCACTTTTTAATTTTGATTATTGACGGACTGAGATTTTGCAACGCGGGTAACATCACTGCAAGGCGAGGGTTAACCACATTTTACGCAACTATTTACTCATCATGACGCGATTTCCCCGAAAAGGTAAGATAGAGCATACCACTCTATCCTGGTTTACGCTCTTCATTTCTCTCACTTTCCTGCATTTTGTCATGCACTCACGCCAATTATTCCGACTTTTCATACGTCCAGTTCAAATGTAATTTTACTTAAACGCTCTGATTTTCAAGTTAATACTTTAGCTATGGATTTCGGTATTAAGGACAATAATATACCAGATCCATTTTGTGTAATATTTTTCTGCCCTGTAAAAGTTAATTTAGCAACAGTTGATATTTCCAGTTGGACAGCATATAAATATCCAGAACCGATAAAAATAAAAGTTGCATTACCCCAATAAGTCAGTCCCCTCGAGAAATAACCACGAAAGATGTTTACAAATAGTTCGAGTGGACATAAATACAATTTGAAACGCCATTAATAACAGAGCCAGGTCACGTCTCCGCAGAACTTAGAGAAATAACAGAAAAGAAGACGGAGAGAGGAAGAGATTGTTTCGAGAAACAATAAACTGTTAAATGCTTCGCATCAAAACTTTCCCGGCCAGTCCACAATCCCACGGGATACGAACGGGAGGAATTCTATTTTCTACTTCTCTTAAATACTTCCTGACGACATTTCGATTTCTGAGGAAGTGGTAGCCAGCTTCAATTTATGAAAACTCTAATCGATTTTTGTTATTATACTAACAATTATATTTGTGCTTAAACTTTGCGCACAGGTAAACCTTGTAAAACTACTGGTTCTTGAAATTACTATATTTTCACGGCTACATATATAAAACAAAAAAATATTACTTAAGAGAAACCAAATAAACAATATTATTTATAACTCGTCGTAGTTTTTTTGACTGCAGAAATCCCTAATTTGCCATGATTTGATTTTTGAAAATAGTACATATTTACAAATTGGAATATATGCAAATATCATAAGATTGCAAAGATTTCTTTAAAAAAAAGCAGAATTTAAACAAATAATAGCGTCATGGTGCTGCGCACAGCAGAAGCGTAGGGTAGAGGGGGGTGGAATGACACGGTCAAAGCCACCCTAACAAGTGGTTAAATAAAATTATCACCAAAGTATGCCGCAGCACGGAAATTGGCTTCGACGATCTTAATTTATCGAAGTTTTTATGGTTTAATTAACAGAATTCACTTAGTGGGGTGCACCACCCTTACAACCTCTTTCTCGACAAAAAAGCGCCTCATGTATAATATAAGGGTCGTTTCCCGGCTGAAATTAAAGCGTTTTAAAATTCAATGAAACAAGAACTGCTCCCTATCTTGTTTTTTTTAAATATATTTTTAATGACTTTCAGTAAAAATTCATTACGAAGATTTAAGGAATACTATCACTCAAATTAATTAAACCGTTTTAACTCATAAAATAAAATTTCAACAGTCTTTCCCCTGTCGTATAACGTGTCGAATCAGGTCAAACTTATTAAGTTAATTTTATTTTTTTATATTTTTTATTTTTTTATATTTTTTTATTTAATCACCTCAACAGGCCAGGAGGCCCAATTATGTGTTAAAGGTTAATTAATAATCTTTTTACTTTAAAGTACTACAATTGAATATTTACCTACTATTTATTTAACTATTTATGCAAACTTATCATTCTGGTACATAAAATTTATGGATACGTTTGTTAAATTAAGGAAAAAGTACTTTTTGGCTCTAAAGGTTTATAGATACATATTCGAAAGCTACTAAATTAATGAAAAATACATTTTATTTGTTTACTTTACAGAAATTTTTTAATCATAAAATAAGCATTTTTTAATGACAAAAAAAAGTACTCGCATAATATGATTACAATTCACCAATAACAAAAACAGAAAGGTACTGAAAAAAATATTATTAACATCGTTGCTCCTGCTACACTAAGTGTAGGCAATCTACATAGCATCAAATAAAGTTCGGGCGTAAACTCTATCTAAAAATATTTTTTCGAAGTTCTAAAATCTAGAATAACTAATAATAAGATTTTTAAAAGTTCCATGGACAAAACCTCCATTATTCACAACGTCGACAAACATTACAATAAGTGTTTTACAATAATCAGTTACCATTTACCCCCGAATTTACTGTTTTAAATAAAAATAATTTTACAACCCAAGGAACGAATTCTCTAGCGCATTTGTTTTCGTTTTTACCCCAAGATGACAAAATATTTACTTCCAAGTAGAAGAGAGGAACAAATCTCCTATATTACGTTCTGATCCCATACCACTCTTCCACATATAAAAAGCTCACCGTGAACCACCAAAACCTCTGAAAACTGGAGAAAGTTTTCCTGAAACTGGAAATACTAAAGCTCCGAGGGAGGAAGACACCTGTCGCCCTCTCCCTGCACTTGTAAGCGGTCTCAAACAAACCGGAAAAAGGCTTTATTTCAATTGCAAGCGATTCCTTGTTCACCAACAATACCCAATGTGTTGGTGCAGGGATTTCCGGAAACAATGGGACATTGTCTGGGGATTTATATCAATTTAAATTGAAATTACTGCTACGGATTCTTTAAAATGGACTAAAATTTCATTTAAAAAAACTAAAACAGGTTATTTTTTTAATTTAAAGATAATTTGTGCATTTGATTCATAAGTATCATTGATATATTATCAGAGAACGGAAACAAAAAAGAAAAGAAAAAGAAAACTTAAATTTTTGAGGTTTTTTTTTACTTTTTTTTTTATCATAATATGCATTTATTAAAATATTATAAAAAAAAGAATACACGTTTGATTGAATTGGATAAGGTTGTCAATTTTCTTGTGTTTTAAAAACAGAAATGTTTAACAGTTAAATTATCGTGCTATTTGATAACGTTTACCATAAAGTTAAAAGAAAATGTTTTTGGATATAATTATTTTCTTATTCAAATATGAAATACAAGATGACGATAAATTTATCTTTTTTGATAAAAAAATAAGTTTTAATATGACCGAGAATATACATTACCATGATGTAAATTGTAATCTTTAACAAGTATCAAGTATTAAGCAAAAAAATGGACGATAAGTCATTTTTCTCGCTTGGTGTAGTTATCTATTTGCATTTCACGAGTTAACTTAATATTTGTAAGGTCTCATTTTTGCGGATAAAGAAGGTTTAATTCAGCTACAGCGAATTCCCCTTCATTATCATTTTGCCTATAGAAATGATTTAAAAGTTAATTAGGATCCCCCCCAATTTAATTCATAAAAGAGTTTTCTTAAGTCAAACAGGGACAACCGTTTAATCACTTCAAAGTGGGCATCCCTCCTTTATCATCAGCTTGGGGAGTTCAATTTATTTCATACCTTCATTTTAATGCTGAAATTAAATTCAGGAAACGAAAAATTTTCGACCTACAAGTTTAGTCATCAATATTAAATGCGTAGATAATACGAGTATGTATAACCTTTTTCATCGACTAGAGAGTAGTTACTGATAAATCAAAACATTTTTTTTACAGATAATGTGAAGAGATCGAAAAAATCCCAATTACAATGTGCGTTCATCAAGTGACTTGAAAAAAAAACCGTTCGCTCCAGGATTTGAACCTGGCTCCTTCTGACTACCGGTCAGTTCCTCTATCCACTGAGCTAAACGATCGGATACATATCTCGAGATTTTAGCGATTGCTATCGCAATTCTGACTACTAACGCCTCTAAGGCCCGGTTGTTTGACCGATGGTATAAAAGCCGCTAACTATAGTTTTAAATATACTAATGTTTGGCCGGTAAGTATAGTTAAAAACCGAAATGGGTTGTTTGACTCGAAATTAAACTATAGTTAAAAGATACTTTGGTTTAAAGCGTTCTAAGTCAACTACGATCAATCAACCAACTATTTTATTGAGGACCAGTCGAGATTGAAAATCTTTTCATTTGTCGACTGTAGATGGCGGTACATCATCGCTTCATTTGTATTTATTATTATAAACATTATTTTTATAAACATGTTTTTCACAATGCTGCGGAATCATGCGGTCATTGATGTAACATAGTTGTTTGATCTATCTGAGATTATTTAAGTTTTTTCTGTCATTGAAATTACTTCTGTCATTCAAGTTTAGAGAATAATATTAATTTAAAAATTACTTATGTATTATGTAAACACTAAGAATCTTGTGATGCATTTGCCGCATTTACCTACTACGCATATGTTTCTGGATTCAATTCCTCGCGCAATAAAAATTAGAGACTTAATATAGGCACCTTACCTTACCTAATCTAAGGTACATATTTTTTCTATGCATATAAATAAACATTTACGGCTTTGTGATACAAACAAATCTAGAAATTTAACGAAATTTTCACAGAAACGACTGTACCAAAAAGGATAAAAAAATTGCAATCATGTGGGATTCATAAAATTTTCATATTAAAAAAAAATATTTGTGTGGTATCTCAGTACCATTCTTCGCATACAGGGGCACAAAAGAGATTGACTTTTATAGATTTAAATTAAAGTTATTTTAAGGAGAATCCGTCGCCTTCCGATTCAATATTCACACCTTGTATCTTTCTTATGAATAAAAAGATTGGACTCACCCCCTTATCTTCGTTCCCCCTGTTCATCCTTCTGCTCGTTAATAAGTGTCTCGACAGGCTGAGTTATGAATTAAACATCGGTCTAACTATTATTATTTGTTAGCCTCTTGGCACATTTTATTTTTCACTCTATCGATTCGTCTCGCTTCCTCTGCAGCTGGGATCGCTGACTGCTTCTCGCTCTGCGCTGATATGACCAATATGCTGTCGTGTTGGCTCTAGTTATATGAAGAAAAATGGTGCTAGATAAGTTGTGTCGTAGAAGATTGAAGGTCAACGTCAATTCCATTGATATTTTCGTAAAAAAAGATTTTATCTTTTTTTTTAAAAATACTTGTAACCGTAGGATGTTTGGACATTTTTTAATTTATAATTACTATTTTCGATGAAACTGAAGTGACTTGAAATACTTAATCGTTAGCTTTAAAACTAAATTGTTATAAAAACAGTAAATTTAGTTGACATTTTGTAATTAATGATCAAGATGCCCTATGGTGTATCAATTTGGTATCTTCGGGTAATAAAAAAGGATGAAAACTCTGCGGCGTATAATTTTGAATAATCGAAAAGACTTTTGTCAAAAAGCTCTTTTTTTGAAAAATACTAAAATAACTGTTGAGGCTGTTTAAATAAGAGAACATACATTTTAGCTTCCGGTTGTCAATTAAGAGATAAATGAGTTAAAATAATATTTGCTATTTACATTAGGTACATATTTTATGAAAAATGCATGAAGAAATAATGATTTTTAAAAGATATATAAAACCCAGTGAAAGTGTTGATTTGTTGTATGCTGCGATATTGAACATGTCTACATGATGTAATTTAGATGTAATTCACATATTATTTTGTTAGTATAAAAAACAGCAATGTTAAAATACCTTTTTCGTAGTAATATTTTAAATATATTTTTTATCAAATGAAACAATCTTCCGGAAGTTACGCAAAAATACAAAATAAGCGCTATGTTACATTTCCTGCAAAGCATCTGTAGTACCTAATAAGGATGACATTCTATCGCCTATAAATATATTCTACAAGGATATCGACCATCAAACACGGGGGTAGAGGGTGTATCCTCTTCTACCCTCGTTCCACTGAAGGGGAGGGAATACAAATAAGAAATGGTCTTACAAACTCTAACGAAATATTTAACTATTGTGCGATAGGGAGAAATATCACCCCCGATATTTGATTCCTTACAACTTTTCTTGCAAACTTCGAATAATTGAAAGGCGCTTTCTTCGAGGCATTCACTCAATATCAATATGGAAAACAACAAACTGTTTTGAATTGCTTTTAGAGACGTCATCAATGGAATATTGAAAGCAAAAAAAAAAGTACTTTTTTTTCTTTTACTTGTAGTCGATAAATTATTATTCACCTATCACCGGGCAAAGGGGACTTCATTGGTACACCAAGCAATAATTCTAAACGGAACAATTTATCACGAATTTACTATCGATAATTTTTACAAGAAAAGCCCTACAAATGTTTCTAACCCTAATTCAAATAAATTTCCAGCCTTATCTAAGGACCTTTAAAATATATTTTATACAGTCGCAGTAAGGTAGTAGTAGGTTAAAGTTATATATATTAAAAAATAATGAGTAAATAATGCAAAAAATTACAAAACTATACCGAAAACAAAAATTTTTCTGCCTAACATGGACTTGAATGAAAAAAAACTCGGGCATAGGCTGGCGAGCTACTCACCAAACAACAAAATGTGCTCAAGTTTAAAATATAGCAATTAGTTTTATCAAAACAATCTTACGAAAACAGTATGCCTTAAGACATCAGAACGCAAAAGATCTTCTCGTATATACTCGTACATGGGCTACCAAATATTCGGTATTTTACATACCCGAACCTAGGAAATGTATAAAGGATTTGGTGAAACTTAGCCCGCATGTTTTGTCCTCTTATTATGGAGATCGTTAGGATACCAAGATGGTTCATACTTACCTGAAATTCGAGATTATCTTCTGTGAACAAAGTTTAAACAAACCCTTTATTTGAAGGCCTACATTACAGTTTTTGAAAGAGATGAATAGGCACAGGAAAGACGGATGAAGATGTGTTTTTTCTCTTTACAAAGGATTGCATAAAAATATTTCAATGATTTTCATAATGTGATAATATTGTTACTTACAAGATGATGAAGCTTTTATCAAACAAGAGGTTGTGGGTTTTCCAGGAACCTACAGGGCTTATAGCCTATCAAAGGCTAGTTTAAGTGGCTATTTGACTTTTGATTATCAAATCCACACCAGCAAATAATTTTGGGTAATTATATCCGTATTTTTTTTTTTCAGAAGAAAGTAGGTATTTGGATTGTTTTCAGTGCATGGGATTTGTAGTTGAAAAAAGCTCATTCAGCTCTGTTTAGATATCTAACTCAAGTATTCCCACATATACCATTCAAAATGTAGTTCATTTTTTATATCCGGTTACTTAGCCTAACATCGACGTATATATATTAAGGAGAAGTTACCCACAAATACGTAAAAAGCTCATAGAATTCATGTATCAAGAAAAATTAGACTAATCATCTTATTGGATGAAATGATTAGTGTATCAATGCAGTGTCCTATGCACTATTCGTTGCGCATAATGTATAGTATTAGTAGTACTACAATAAAACTTTAAAAAAACTATTTTTAATCGCTCCAATAATCATTTACAAATACAATAATCTGTTAATCTACCACAAAATTTCAAGTGTTTTTACCACAGTGCAACCGTCGGACAAAGCGAGGACCTTTATTTTATCTCTCCAAAATGTCCCCTTAATCAACGTCAATTCCGTCCAGCCACCATCACAGGGGGAGTACCTGGGAATTAATTTAAATTATCGCCCCAGCCGAGCTCGTCCTCGGTGATAGTGAGAAATGAATTATAATACATTTCGTCTCCTGTCAACACTTCGCTTCCCTCTTTATCTTGCATTTTGGAAATAAATAAAGAAGGTCGCGGAGTGTCACATTTAAAAATATATATATTTTGCGCATAATTTTATTATTAGCATATTTTCTGTAATTCTTTCTAGTTAATTAATGAAACATTATTTTACACGCAATACTTGAATATTTTTAAAAAACAGTTATTCCCAACATTAAAAGCAATTATTGTATTTTTTGTGTATAAAATTAAATATTGTAAAAAAATTATCGCTTCATTCTCAAATGAAAAATTTAAACCTCAATAGGTATTTTTTTCTGAATTATCATCAATTACGAATCAGAAGATTTTTATTCCCATAAATTTATTATAAGTTTTTAAATTTTTATTTTTATTTATTTCAATATATACATAATCTAAAAACACAATACATGTCCTACTGAGTTGCCTACTGCAAATCGTCCGTAGGTGCATAAATACATTTTCAATTCAAAAATAAAAGTACACAATACATACTCTTGCGCAAAAAAAATTGTAAAATACATATAAATAAAAATACAATTCTAAACTCAATATAATACATCGCGCTCTAGCAACCAAGTTCTCAGCACGCGTCTCTCTTTTAAGCTTGAAAAATTAAAAAAAATAAATAACAACAACCAGCTAACAACAAAACAAAAAGACTCGAAAATACAAAAATAGTAATTTCAAGTTGCAATTTGTCGTTTTTCTCTTATTTTATTTTATTTTGGCCGCGAACAAACTGCAACTTAAATTCAATGCATTTCCTGAGAAACGATGATTTTCAAGATAAGCTTGTATATGGCTCTCATTGACAGAATTTGTTATTAGGCCCAATACTTTTGTTT
Organism: Micrasema minimum; assembly: GCA_022494985.1. NCBI lineage: Eukaryota > Metazoa > Arthropoda > Insecta > Trichoptera > Brachycentridae > Micrasema > Micrasema minimum. The sequence continues at coordinate 63,514 of JAGVSP010001238.1, forward strand.
TAGTGTTTGCTACTTCTGTTAATTACTTTAAACTGAATTAGCATAAATTCCCTGGGCCATTTGAATAAGCGCTACCTCCGTCCCTCTCGCACCGGGAGATTTGTATCCGTCATGACAGGTCGTGTCATGTATCGCTAATCCTATGCTGTAACACTAGACAATGTGCGAGATTATATCGGGCCCGGGGGCGCTTAATCTCGGCCTGACCCGACCGGCCCTGCTAATTCATTACCCGACCTAATGTTTGCTAACATACGGTTACACTACCCCTTCGAACTTATGCTTTTCTGATACTAGTAATGAAAATCTTTTTTTTTTTCGATTTAAACGATTAAAACTTAATTAACATCTTTATTTCATATTTTTTTAAATTAGTTATGTGTTAAATCGTTTTAAACTTATGTCATTTTTATTTATGATCATCAATTTAAAGGCTCTCTTAACGCTGCGTTTACACAAGGTTGTTAGTTTGTTGTATAAATTTTTAATTTATGCAATTCTTTTTATTATGAAATTATGCATTTCCGAGTCAATCGTTGGTAAACAAAAAAAATAATAAACGAACAAGGAAATAAAGTATGAAACCATATGAGTCATCAATTTTCAATTAAAGTTAAAAAACTTTCAAAACGAACATAAACGAAAAAAAAGTACTTCTTTTTTAATTTTTTTTTTTTTTAATTCGTTAAAATATCTTATAAAACATACATGTATTATATTCCCAGGAGTTATAAAAACTCATTTCCGGACCGGTATTATTCACATTTTCAATTACATATTGCACAATCAAAAAGACGAATAAGAAAGACGATTCAAAATTAACACTAATCTTAATCCTAAACATCATATCTATCATTGAAAAACATATTTAAATACAGATATTTCTTTTTATTTTAAAGATAACTACAATTAATCTGTCAAAGTCCATTTATAATGCGTTTTAACGCATACATTACAAGTAGTACCCAAAAAATTTACCAAAAACACTACAAGATCACTTTATTACAAGTAAAGTTTATATTATTATTTTCTCCTATAATTTTTAATGATTTGAAGAACACGTATTTTTAAAAATATTTTTTTTTAATTTAGTGTAGATATTTTTTTACATAAACTTATACTATTTTACACAACACTTATTTTTTTAATTTTATTTTCCTAACTTTTCTACCATTATACATTTTTTTAAATTAAGCTATATTAATATTTCCCTACACTAATATTTTTCACACACATATATTTTTTACATTTTACCCTAAATAACTTTACATTTTGTTTGTTTCTTATTTCATCTGGAATATCCTCAAACATTTTAATGCACTTAAACATTAGACAATTTTTTGACATAGTTTTTTTTTTTTTTCTTTTCTAATCCTATATTTTTTGAACCTCTTGTTGCATATTTATGAAAAAAGTTATTGTTTTTTAATCAGTTTTGTAAATATCTTGGAATTATCCTTTAACAATTTTACTAATTTCATAAGCAACATTATACTTAATTCTTCGGTCTACTGACATTATATTCAAAAGATTAATAATTTTTTGAATGATTGTTCTTCTACCGCACTTCAATATGATTCACAAGGCTTTGTTTTGCAAAATTTGTAATTTTTTTTAGCTCTCCTTCATTACAAAGGTATAATATAGATAAGCAGTAATTAATAACAAATGCTGTCCCAAATTTAGATTTTTCAATTATCTTCTATTCAAATTACATTTCCAAATTGATTGTACGATTACATGTTGTTACACACTGCGGTGCTGAAAATCGAGTGGTTTACCGCAACCGTCCCACAGCACACTTGTCGGATGTTCCGTACAACTATGCAGAGGGATGAAAGGTTCCGGTTCCGGTAGGCAGGGCGCAAGTGGGGAGAACCCTTTTGAAATTTAACACGAGAAAGATTTCAAAGATTTCAGTGGTCGGAAACAACCCCATTTTGCGAGAGAAAGGAAGATGAAATTTTCAGCCGAGTGTTTGGGAAGCCAAACAATATTATTTCAATTAAGTAGAATATCATTGTTATATTGTTTTCTTTATTTCAAAACGAGTTTTGAGTTACGGTGAATTTTTCTAGCACTTCAAAGAGATTTTTTTTGTACTAAAATTCATGGTTAGGACTAAAAACGTATTTTTTATGGTATCAACTACCTACATGTTAAACAATCAACCGTATTCTCACGTTGACTGAATTGAAAAAAAATACTCATTTTAATATGGGAGACTCAAAATATGTATTAACAGTTACACAATAAATTACTGATCGGAAGATTTTGAGGGTGTGAGGTAAAATGTATTGATATATTATTGTATGTATCATCATGTTTTTAAAAACTGTTACTACAAAATGTTTGTCTTAAGTAGAAAATTAAATAAACAAATTAACTTCGACTGCACGAAGTTATTCACATAAAAGAAAGCGTTTTTACGTTTTCACATACGATAGATAAAAATAAGATTATATTTTTCTAGGTTATTATGCCGTGTGTATGGGCTTTGCGTTGCCAAAGTTTCGGAACACATTGCATTGATGTATGAGTACAATCTTAAATAGTGTATTTAACTGTGAGGAGTTTTTACCGTGTCGCAGTCGGGCTTTGAAAGCACTGGGTACTGATTTTTGGGCTTTGACTGGGCTCCTTACAGTTAAAGGATAATTAATTTACAAACTCTAACTCACTAAAAATAAATTGAATCGAAAATTTGAACTAAAAACTTGTTTATAATTATGTAAATAAACGCAACACGTCGAGAAATGGTATTTACTGTTGTGTTTATTTGAGTTTTCAGAGCACAGGTTGGTATAATAAATGATTACGTAGTTTACCTTAAATTCCAATAACTTGATATTTTACTTCAAAATTTAGGATTGTTTATGGTTACCTTTATAGGAAATCGTGAAACTTTACTTATCGCGGTAGGTTAGTGGGTACATTGTGGAGTGTTTCACTCCGGAATGGGGTTCGTTCCCAATAACGGGATAAAACTCAAACTTTCTAGTACAATCGTACAAGTGTGTGCCGTGAAGCGTAACAAATGTCTGATATTACAATCCTGCACGGATATAATATCGGAAATACTTCCACAATATGAAAATCAGGATGCTGAGTAGGAAATGCGCTTCCTTTATTTATTAGCTGTATATCGAGAGTTGAGGGATACGCGTAATATGTTGCGAGGAATATACCGATATTAAATATAGTGAGTGGAAATTTTTGGAATACGAATATGCTTAGCAAAGTTAATTCTAGTAACATTCAAGAAAACGGCACCTTTAACATTTTATCGCACTTAAAGCTTATGGTGTAGGTACGTAGATTGACACTGAAAATGTTAAAAGGGTGCGAATGAATACTTAATTTTTTCAGATTTTACAACCTTTTTTTTTAGATAAATATACGGTCTGTGTTTTTTTGTAAAATCAATCCCATTTTCCAAATTAATTTTAAATAATGTAATAATATACGGTCTGTGTTTTTTTGTAAAATCAATCCCATTTTCCAAATTAATTTTAAATAATGTAATAAGCAAAAGAAAAAATATACATTATGGGTACGTTTAACTAATCAAATTCTTACTTAAACCTTTTTTCTTACACTAGACGTGAAAGAAATAAAATAATTAAGAAAGTGTTATTAATATAATAATCACCTACCGTAATAGTATCGGGTTACTGTAGTAGTAACGACTGTTAAATTCAATTATGAATACGTAGGTAATTGAAAAAGCTTTCAATAAATTGAAGTATCATCTTGGTTGAAGGGAATACGTTAAGGGCATAGTAATTTATAAGCTCACCCGCAGAGAAATGAATGTAAAACAATTTTGTGTCACTTTACGACGTCGTTACACGACTTTATCCGCCATTTTGCGTCGTAAAAATCCTATATTCGTGTTCCTAGTTAATTTATTCGCGTGTTACACATACGTACTCTTTATATTTCATTGTAACGTAAAAGTTACAAGGAGTAATTTGTTTTTCATAAATCTTTATTAGGTTTACCTTTGCGAACAGAAGCAATATAAGTACTTTACAATGTAAATCCATTTACTGAAAAGTTGTTTCACTTTATTTGAAACGTACCGCAGACAGAAATTTCATTTTTGTAAATCTTTATATTACGATCAATGAAAAACAAAAAACTGTTAGTTTTTAGTATACAAATATTTTAAATTTTGTTAAAATGCGTGTTGTAAATTGTAATGGTTTACTTTGCTCATTTTCTTAATAATATGTAGGTTAAATATATCATATACTGAAAAAAACTATTGTGAAAAATCTGTTCATAATCCTGGTAAAAATTGAAATGCATTTTTTTTTAAAAGGAACTCAAAATTTTCGACAAATTAATCTTAGTTGGTCGGCTGATGAATCATTCATCGCCCCGAAACTAAAACAAAATTTTCTCGATGGTAGTGTCAATAATATAATTATAAAATATTATCATTTAAAGAAATAATATGTTTTTAATTTAATTTTAGATATAATCTCAGATCAAAACCATCAAAATAACGTTGAATGACACGTGACACTTTTGTGATTTTTTTTTTTTATGCGTTACCTTGGAGCGTAATACTTCTCAAAGACAAGGTAAAGACAAATAATCACGATTCACTAAACTTGGTGAAACCAGTGCAGTACCCTATGGAGATGCGGATAAGGGAAAGTAGTAGTAGTAAATCTTAGCAAAATCGATCCAAGAACCTCCGTGTTATGCCAGCCTGCTTCTCAGTCTTTAGTATAAATTATATATGTCAATGATCAGCGTTTATTTAGAAGAAACACTAAAATAATATCGCACCCACATATACGAGTAATATACTATATACATATGTATCTACGAGTATGTACTATTGTATTATACGTTCATCTTGGAACATAAGGCCCGCGAGGCCGTTTCCTAAGATCGATCGGAATCAACAGGGTGGTGTGCTAAGGGGGTGAAGAAAATGGCGCTATATAACTTAGTGCCAGGCGGAGAGGGATGGAAATGTTTTATTGTGGTTCTAAAAGAGTTTTTAATCAAATAAACAGGAGACAAAACGTATTAAGTCGTATGTGGGGAATGCCGTTCAGTAAAACAGTGATGTCGTTATATTATGGCATAAACGTAGTAATATACCCAGTTGACATTTTGAAAAAATATTACTCAATTGTAATGAAATCTGTTTAATCATTGAGATCTTTGTCAAGTGGTGTAGTTTTTCAAATAAAAATATTTCATATGTGATATCTTAGACTAGCGTTAAAGCGTTTAACTGATCATCTTGCTATTATGTTCCTAACAAATGATTATGATCCAATGTACTTGTTGTATGCAGTGCCCTATGCACCATAAGGTGCGCTAAGTAAAAATAGTTGTAGTAGTAGTATCATCATGGAAATCTAATCTACATAAGTCTAACACTGCAGGTTTATCAATCCATTGCTCTTTGCACAATTTGACGCGGATACAAGTAAAATAGAAACAAATCAGTTGTTATCCCGTAGTAAGTGTTATTAATCTACTTCTGCTCAAGTTACAGGTAATATCATAGTCTACCACTAGGATCTTTGGTTAAATAGTATTTTAAATGAATTGTAAAGCGCTCTTGAGGTGTTTTTCACGAAAATGGCGCTATATAAGTTAGCCGATTATCATAATAATATTATTATTTATTTTCCATTTTTGGATAATAAGAAATAACGGGTACTGTATTTCCTTAATAATATAATGCATACATAGGAAAACGAAGAATGTAACAACAATTTTAAAAAAATTGTCTTTACGGGTGTTCCAACCACTATAGTACAAGAAAAATGCATTTTTACTCTAGCGTCAGTCGTGTAAGCACCAGTCAAAGAAATGAATAAACAAAATGCTTATGATATTCATAATAAAACTGTTAATTGTCTTTTAGACAGTGCAAATACAAATGACAAAAATATGGAAAAGTCCAGACGAATAATTTTATTTGAAAATCGCCGGACCAAAGCAACGTAACGGTGTAGATTTAATGAGGTGGGATTCGCCAAAAGCACGTTCTGTCGTAGGTATTTATATAAAGGAATAAACGTCTTTAGCTTAAGGCTGTTTGCCGTGCGTGCGAGAAGGACGTCGCTACACTATCCGCTCCGACCCCGGTCTCGTGCCTTATACTGGGTGGTCTAAAATCTAAGAGAAAAAATCAGGAAAAAAAAACATAATTATCCTTTCATCGTGTCTCTTATGGTGCATTGTATACTGCTTTACAGGGTTTTTTGATCAATCATTACTCGAGGCAAAGATGGTCAGTCAAGGAATACGAAATAGAGCCAAAAATGTGTAGTGAAAAATGTATAATCATTTTTATTTGTGTTTTTTGAAGTTAATTCCCTATATCGCATTCAGTATAAAAACGCAACTGGCTTTTTGTATTTATCGCAATCAGCCGAAAACCAGTTTGTTACTTAAGGTTTTCAAATACCAAGTTATTTTACGACACGATCTTTATAAACTTTAAAATAAAAACAACAAAATCTCAAAAATGGTTACACACGTTTTGACCACATTTTGTAGCCTTTGAAGTGCACTATCTACTGTTTTTTTAATATTTTAATTTGAAGTATTTAGCCACCCTGTATACAAGAATGAGATATTTCGATTCAAAGATATTCGATATCACTCTTGAGAAAAAGTGATTTATTTGATGTTAGTTTGTATTGGGGCGAGATGGAGCTAGTTTTGCTTTTACACGTTCGTGGGAGGCAGAGAGAGATGAAATATGAGACTCGCCTTGGGGCGAATATGATACTCAATACATTTGACACCTAAAATTGATGTATTTTTCATTTCAGGAGTGCAAAACTTGCGGTGAGATAAAAATAGACCGAAGGATTAATTAAGGATTAGGGCCGTAATGGCCTAGACACTGGATCAAAATCACTTACATGGGTTCCATGTTTGATTTCTAGTTAGATCTATAATCAATTATAATAACTATTATCTAAATATGATTACAATTGTGACTACTTTTTTACGCTTACTATGACTACGTAATATTTTAAACATAATATTAAGCTGTTGCATTTTTTAGGGATAGCTTGAGATGAGCTAAATGTAATGAAATTCTCGCGAAAGAAATAAAAAGTACACGAAGTAATTAATTTATTAGCGAATTTCGTTTGAAGCATCTGGTAGTAGAAAGTTGTCAGTGAAAAGAGCAGAATGGAAACATTTAAATATATACACACCCAAACACGAGGAAGCTTCGTTACAAATTCTTTTAAATTTCTTCACTTTCTTTGTTGAAGCTTAAAGGCTTTTTGCGTTACAGGGAGTTGAAAAGCGACGATTAACCGTTTAATGTAAACAGGCGAACGAGTCGGCGAGTTCACAAAGCCGGGAATACAATGTTGGAAATAATTACTGCGAAACGGATGCTTTAATGCCTGAAATGTTTAGGGCTAATGGTATAATATGTACATAACAAGCAAATCATGAATCGTTTTCAACAGATTATATTTACAGTCATTTACAAGTCCATCTTTAATATTATGTTAATAACAATTTGTATTAAACCACTTACCGACTGTTCTATGTATACCGGTTTCGAGCTGAAGCCTCTAAATCTATTGAAATCTTCCATTTGCTTTTTATGCCAGATAACGGTATATATTTTAGTAAAATCGGAATGACTTTTAGAAGACAATTTAGGCTAGTGTTTTTTTAATTGTTTTCAATCAAAATAAAAAATGTTATGATGTACTAAGAAACGATTATCGCATTAAAAGTTTTACGGGTTAAAAGCTTTTAAGTTTTATGAAACTAGACTTTGTTGAAATAACTGAAATAACGATTTTTAATATTTGAATTCTTCATAGATCTTTTTTCTTTAGATTCATAAGTAATTACAAATAGGTAAACCCTTTTCTTGCGTATTAAAATAAAGTTCATACAAAAATGAAGAAATGAATGTTTCTTTGTACTGGATGAGTGAAATTCGATCACAGGATTTCTGATCCAGAGTTTGCAATTCTAACTACCTACAATCTGATATTGTAATATTTGTTAAGCCGTGAAAAAGCTTTTTAAAAAATTATGTAAATTTTATAAAACTGGTTTTAAATAAAGTAAAAAAAAACTTAAAATAAATTGATTAAATTTTGTGGAAAAAAACACTTTATTATTTAGAGTACACATGTCCAAATTTTACATAAAAATTAGATGTTTTATTTATGTTTACCCATATAAGGTGGGCAAACATCAATAAAATAAAATCAGTTAATTGAACCTTAAGATAATGCCACAATTTCACACTTAAAAATATTTTATTTTCCATAAATCTGCAACGTTTAGCTTTCAACCTATATAAAATAACAAGACAAGAAAATTAATCCACTAAAATAATTTTCCTCTCAAATGCAACCAGACTTTTCATCTTCGCAAAGCTTATGCGACAATTTTTCAGTAGAAATTTACTTCTTATATGTGTGTGTACAAATAATAATTCTAGAAAGCAATTTGATTCTTTACAAAGAGAATAGGACAGGAAAATTCTTAGGGGATAGGGGGTTGGGGATGTTTGCCCGGGGGATGAATCTCCCTAGTAGACTTGACTTACGCGATTTTATTTTTCGTCGCCACACTGCAACATCTGCTTTTGTTTGAGAATGCACTTATTCCATAAGACTTATACCGTAAGACTTATGCTTAAGCTAGCCAAAGAACAGAAAAAAAGAAGGTAAGTTTTATGCATCTTTTTTCGTAAAAAATAGTTTGAGGTAGTAACATTTTTTTTTTTGAAAACTATCAATGGAGACGTGGATATAATCCTTCTTTAAGGATAATCTTTATTTATTTTAATATTTTTTTATTTAAAAAAAAAGGAAGTGTTTCAAAAGATGGATTAAGTGAATGAAGGGAAATCTGTGTCTCGGTTATCACCATGACGTATATCGATTGATTGACTCAGTTTATTGAATTGTTTTCCATTACGAGATGCATAGTTGCACAGTATGCCAGTTTAAAGGTGAAGTTATGGTGTTTTATTCTCTCAGCTTTTCTGTTTCAGGAAAATCGCGAGATAGTACCGTAAGTTAATAGTAATATTTTATTTCATAAAAAGTACCGTAGATACCATTTATATGACGTTCCGAATGATAAAGATCTCATATCCATTCCTTGTGCCTGAAAGTGTTAGCAGAAAAATATCGTGTAGTAATTTGACGGGTAAAAATTTTATAATATAATAATATATCAGTTGTTATCTATCACAAGTTTCAAAGTTAAGTTTCAAACTACTAAATACCTCAACAGATCAAAAAGTTTCACGAAAAGTTTCGCGAAAGTGATGCGAAATGAGGTTTAAAGCTAATGCAAAGATAACCTTAACTGAATAACTGAGAGTTTGGGGGTTAAACATCAATTATCACCAGGGTTAACTGTTTTCAGGGAAAGGGAAGGGGAGGAAACGGGAAGGAAAGGGGAGATAAAAGCGAGCCAGAAAGGTTAAGCCGGAATAGCCTAATGTATATCAATTTAGTCGATTATCTTTGTTTTTATTTGGTCTGGTAGCGTGAAACCGTAGTAGGAATATAAGATGTTAAGGATTTATACAAGAATTAACGGGGAACGGGGGTAATAGCGAGGGAATGTGAAAGAAGCTGAGTCAGGATCATGAATTTATATACATTTTATACTCTCACCACACTCTGTTAACCTGGTTGGCTTTACCAAGATATGTTGAAGAGTCATTTAACATCATGCGTTTTTCTTTGTTAAGAAAATATTTATTTAAAAAAAACTCATTTTTCAACATTTGAACACTCGATCACTTTTGACGAGATTTAGTTTTTTGAAAATTTCGATACAATTACTATCGTTTTCATAAAAATAACTTTAAGCTTATAATAATGAAAAGCATTGTTTAAAAAAAAGAAGGTAAATGTCCCTTAATTGATAATTTCCAATTCTGTGTGAATACGAGTCGAATATTTATTTTCTAAACATTTTTCATTATTTTATTGATTAGAGTACATCACAGTTTTATAGTATATTGTTATTTTTAACGCATTCTTCACTCACAGGGAGACCTCGCGCCGAGGAAAGCATTTTACAGGTTAATATTTATTAATATTTTGCCAATATGTATAATAACATAACAAATTTTACAATAGATACTTAACTAATAAATGTCACACAATTATTCTTGTACAAAAATGGTCGGTAGATAAATATACAATAGAATATTTCTTCAAGCAAAATAATAACGTGCGGATATTACATTAAAAAACCAGAAATAATGAATATTAATTCAGATTAAAAAATTAATAACCCATTAGATAGTGTCGAAGCCTGTAGTGAATTAATTTCATGTTAATAAATATTTCAAGCGAAACTAGAAACTCTTTGTTTAGCAGGTACCTAAGTATTTTATTTTATTGTTTTTACGCCCATAGGGCTTTTTACATTTTTAAATGATTACACGGTAGGTAGCTATTCATTACCGCCACAGATGGCATCCAGACACTGTTCCCTAAAATGCACTAGACTTGTGTTGAAAACATCAATATTGTTAGTATACTGTTAGCCAGTGCGTGCATTCTTCGTATCGGTGAGTTAGCACTGTATTTGGTCGATGATTGGCTAAAGTAAAATAGTGCATTAATACAGGTAACTCGACCAGGCACTCGTATACTAATTAAATTTGTTAGTTGACAACAATCAAACATAGATTTTAATACTTTGAACAGAAAGAGCAATTCATTTAATATTCTTCTATTTTCTAATGTTTGTATATTCAAAAAGTTCTTTAAAAAGTTATAATTTATGTTTACAATGGGAAAATTTAATTTAAAATTAATAAAGCGCAAAAACAATTTTGAAACAATTTTGAATTTTGTCATGGGTAATCTATTAATGGAAATGACTTAATACTTAATCAATTTACAAAAATGACCAAAAATCTACAGTATATGCATCATAATCCAAAACAATTGTAATTCATCTCACAACTGAACGCAAGTCCTGTAATTTATTTTCGGCGTGAATGAATGGCCTGAAAATAATACTAGTATCCCCAAATGTACCGCACCGCGCTCTACTGGAAAATTCCACAGTTAATTCACAAAGCACGGACAATGCGTTGGACTTTATTATTTCTCTCTCTTGACGGAGACCGCATTTACAACAATGGAGTGATCACGTGTCCAGGGCCAAATTCTATATGGATATTATTATATTTTTATCGTTCAAAAAAAGCTACGCGAATATTTCAATTTAAAACTGAATTCTGCACAGCAATACTTTTATCTAGGTACGAATTCAATAATAGTATTATGTCGTTAGGTATCATTTTCCTTTGCAGATATTATATCGCTTAGTCATCTTTCCCTTCCACCGCTTAAATGGTTTTTGTTAAATTTTTTGTCAATTTGATTTGGTATCATAGAAATGACTAACATAAATAAGTCTAAATTAAAATCTCTCAGGATTGAAAATCGGATCAACCGGGTGCGGACGGTAGTAAAAGAGTTTAATTTTTTTTAAATAACCAGAGATGTATGTTGGAAACCGAGATTTTTTTTTGTAAATCTTAACATAAACTATGTTTTTTTTATGCTAATATATCTTTTAACTCTTTTTTTTTCACCACCTGCAATACAATATTTTCAAACTTATTGTTTCCGCAGATATTGCATTAATTCAAGTAATTTTAAACGTGCATGCATCTACTTGTACTAGTAAAAGTTGTTTATGAGTAGTTTGACATTAAAACAGTGTTTATGCCTTAAGCATCAAGTATTGTTAACTATACAATTACCTGACCATGAATATATAAAGCTAGTTCCACACAATGGCACTTGTATCCGTCTCCTCCCACCACCACGAACATAATGCGAGCAAGGAGGGAAGGAATGGGGCATAAATAAGAGAGGAAGTTACAGAGGACCGGATTAACATTAATAGAATGACTATTCAGTAATGAATATAATCTTATTGGGTCGATAGTACTAATAGGGAGAAACACTCCCCGGAATAAGAAGTCCAAACAATATAAAAATTGCAATTATTCAATATTAAATAATTTGAATATAAATATTATTCCTACTCACATTTTACGGGAGAATTTTTTTTTCCCGAATTTTGTAATAATTTACTTCTAAAAGTAAGTTTTTTTTTCAAACAAAAATTTGTGAAATCATGATTTATAGAAGGGTGAAAGAAATACAGAAATAAATCAAAAAGAAAAAAAATAAAAGGGTGATTTTTTACTAATAAAAGAATTATAGAATAAGAAAAATTATTCTAAACAAAATGCATATAATTTGTAGTAGATGGATCTACCGTTCGGCATATGATAATTATTTTTCCACGCGACTATTTCTGTTAATATTTTCGTAAATAACATTATCCTTCCTCGGATTTCGAAAAAAAAAGTTGTATGTATATATCTATTTTAATTTTTAATTACGGCCCCAGATGGTAGTCTTTTTTTTTACATTATTATTACAATACTATATCAATTGTACCTAATGACTAATCTTGTATACACACGACACGTACATGCTAACGATACAGTACTTTATTAGATAGAACAGATCATGGTATCGTGATCAGATACAGAGGTCCTTATTGTATCTTAAACGTTTAAATATATTTATATTAATGCAAAACATTGTAGTGGAAAAGGTTTCTGCTTCTTAGTTCATGTAGGGGGCAGTATTCTAATAATAAGATATTTAAAGGACGCACTGAACGTGTATGCAAAAGTATAAAAGTCTTAATTATGTAAAGACCTCATAAGCAGTTTTCCGGGACTTTGTGAAAACGCCCGATTGGAAAGCGTGAACTTGCATTTGGATGGTGCATTAGTATGACTCTTTTGAAGACTAGGGAGTGAATAAGTCGCTATTTTGGTTCCGGGGTAGTTATGAATACAGGGGTAGTTCTGTGATGGTCCCCACTGTACTATGACGTTGGGATATAAGCTGGAATGCGCACCGTCTTTATGACTCAATTTTGCTTTATTTACTGCCTGCCCATAGACACAATCGTGTTTGGTATCTGCCTAGAGAACATATACAGGCTTAATGAAAAGGAATATAGGCACTGGGAGGCTTAGGATAAAGTTTGTTTTCAAATAAACGGTTTATACGATTATAGCAACGATTTTCTTGGCGATAGACCCTAATATTCAACGGAGCTCTTAGTTTTATTTATCAAAAAAATTGATAAACATTTTTGTAACTGTATTAAACAAGTAATAAATCAACAATCGGTACAATTTTTTTTATAAACTAAAATATCATCCCTTAAATAAACTATTATAAAAATGTATTGTAAAAGTAAATGAATTGCAAGATTAGTCCTCAGCGTAGGACATGAGAATTACTTGCATTGTTTAAAGTAAATAACTAATAATAACACCATTTCCTTGAATGACAGTGAGGATAGAATGCCACAGTACTCTGTCCTGACACATTTCCTTTGCTACCTAGAGACATGTACTTTTCTTTAATATGAATGGTGACATATAGACATACAAACATCCTTTCACGTCACGCCGATATTTTCAACTTTTCTCAAGACCACTTTTAAGTATTTATATGTTTATATCGATCTTTCCCGACTTGATGTAAATACTATAAAAACAAATGGTTAGCACCGCCTTACAGTAAATAATAATTAAGTACAAATTAGGACTATTTTATGAGAATTATTAATTTTAGTACGACCATTCAATTTTTTTATTTTTGTAACTTAATTTTACACTTCACCTATTAGAAATGGTAATTTGAGAAACACGTTAAAGTTTATACAAATCTAATCTCCGTACCAACAATACCTCCCTAGTATAATGCACGGATTAGGTCGGGGGTAGTTGGCTAAAGTGGATAACCATAAGGGCGGAATTATTGTGAAGTTAAGACAACTTCAAGTCGAATGCAATTGCGGCATTAAATTGTGGGAGGATAATATTCCAGACGGTCGCCTGTAATAACATTTAGCCCCGCACTAAATACTCCTTGTTTGTTTTCTTGCCACTTGGCTTTAGCCAGTTGGGATGCATCTCCTTAAATCGTTAAAATTAAATGTAAAGTTCTTATAGTTATTAAGTTTATCTTAAGAATAGTGGCATTTTTTCGGCTGAAATTTGTACCTTATACTAAATTCCTAAAATTGAATAAAAATATTCGGAAATGGTAGAATCCGGCTTAGGTACCTATCTATAAACCTACAAGATTAGTTTTTTAATAAAAAAAATAAAAAAATCAAGTCGCGTAATCGTTCAATCAAAATAATTTCCTACCTAAAATAATGACGTATTAAGAAACCTCCATTTGAATAGGGGTGTTGGGACTAGTACTGAAATGTATCAAAGCTTTGAATACCTTAACCGGGAATTAGAGCCCAGACTGAATAAACCAAAGATCATCTGCTTTGATAAAATAATAACCTAATGTGTATCAAGTTGGAAAATTGCCCGCGGTAAAATGGACCAAAGTTTATCTAGAAAGTTTTCAACATAAAGCATGAGTCGATTCTAGAAGGATGATTCAGAATGAAAAATACTTTAATAGGTCGTATAAAGATACGAAAACAATAAACAACCGGTGAACGATAAACAATACGTTATTACAGAAGCTACGGGACGTGAACCTTTCGTGGAAGCACGTGCGACTACTAGAGTAGCAGAAAGTATTATACATACATTTTACAAGGCATTTTTGAACTTTTGGCAATGGTTTGCAGATTTGCTCCCTTTGTGGAGCATATGGATTTATAATTAGAATAATGTTAAAGCTTTTCTCTCAGAATCAGATTCACATTTGAAAAAGTATAGTTTTCGAACTTAGAAACGGCTGTAACGCTACTTTTTTATTCAGGAATTACTTTTAGTAAAGAATTTGTATAAGTCATTTAAAAATTGTTTAAACGTCGTTTGAAATGTGGCAATATTTGAACAAGTAAGAATATAAAATATTGCGTTTTTCGATCACATTCGAGACATTGAAATTTTACTTTGTAGAAATTCGATTAAAAAATATATAACGCAAAAAATGAGTATTTTACTAACGAAGAAAAAAAATATAACCAACATAATTATCAAAAAAGGTAAGATAAATAAGTAAACAGTTTAAAATAGGTGGAGTATTCAAATAAGTATGATTTTAGAAAATCAGTTTTGTATTTTTAGGCGCTATTTTGCCAGGAAAGTAAACACATTTTACTGGGGTTTAAAGTAATCCATTCTCTCTAGAACATTTCCGATTTGGAAGCCCATTGAAACAACATCCTTTCTGTAAACAATCCATTGTTATGATACCGAGATGGAGCAACTCATCTCTTCAACCCTCGTAGGTACCCAAATTACTTGTTTAGAAATACCTACATGTTTGAAAATTAATATTTCAATGAACACAAACTCGTAAATTTAATACCAGAGATGTTAAAAAGATATTAGTCGTTTATTTAACATTTAATTTTTGGTACACTGGCACTGCTAATATTTAAAAAATATATATTCTCATTTATTTTATTTATTTATTTCAAATATTACAAATATTATTTTTCTTGATGGGCAATGCCCGTGTTGAGGTATTCATTTAAAAACTAACATTTACATTTACAAGTACAAGTACATGTACATTTTTAAAACATTTACATATTAATTGGCAAGATACATGTTATACAAAAATAGGGAAGTACAAGTATATCAACTCAGGGCGCAGCGTATTATCATCATCATCAATCCATATCCGCTCTCTATGTGGAGCACATGGATTCCACAAACTGTCACCATGCCTAGCAATCGACCACCAGTTTCCGTCCATATTCCTAATTCAGGCTATGTCCTGGCAACGGATTATCAACAGTGGACGTTAAGGATGTCGAGAACCTGATGCTTTGTAAAAGAGGCAAGCATGGTTAATGTTCTCAGGAGGCATATGCAGTACGCAATGACAATATAATATGACACAGCCAGCCCGATACAATAAATAAAGCGGATGATCACTTTTCAAGTATGTGCTCTAATTTTACATATTTATTTTATTAACTTATTTTATTCTTGTCTCAAGTTCTGTTGAGAGCTTCATTGTTTCTATGTCGGAAATACCTACTAGTATCTAAAATATGCAACTCGTCGTAAGTTAAGATTTGGACTCTTAAATGTATTTTTTTTATTATAACTTATAATCCACGTCACATACTTATTATGCTTATTTTATAAATTAAAAATCTAGAAAATCAATGTACCATTGCTCACGTAATAACCGCTGAGCCGAGGGAATAAAAAGAAGCTTGTTGAAGCTCGTTGAGATTGCTCAAAAGTTTAAAAAAAAACACAAACAATTTTTTTATTCATCAGAATTTTTTTCTGTTTTGAAATATTTCAGTAAACAATTCATGGCTTTTAATAATAATAAATTTAATTTAAAAATCCTTACGTTATTAGGGATCTAGATGAATTAGAGACAAACCTTAGTACTATAATATCAGCTGAGAGGAATAATGAGAAGCTTCTGTCTCGAAAGTTCCATAAACCACAATCAGTGGCGCACTTTAAAACGTCCAATTTTTCTCTTGCGTTCTAGGGCGGAAATTGCAAAGGATGCTGAGGACAAATTTCCCTGTCCATATTTCACGGCACCTTGGAAAGACAAGATGGCGAGTTGATTCTCCCGGTCCTTCTTCCTAACTTCCCTATCCCAGTCTCCCCGCCCCGCCCTCGTGTCTCGTCGGACTAAATTGCCAGCGCAATAAATCCCAATTTAAGAACGCGTTCACGGCTATAAAACGAGAGGTTTAGAGGCAAAGGCAGCCTTCTGCCACCACAGAAAATCGAGAAAAACCGATAAATTGTTATTCGGCAGCCTCCATAATGTGATAAGCCGGACTAACAACATAGAGATTAGGAGTTCGATCTCGGTGAAATTAAAAAAAAAAATTTTTCCTCAAAACTGCGTTTTTTGGACATTACGTTCACAAAAAAATTGACTACACGAATTCGTAACAAATACCTAGCTTTTTATCCCAATAGGATTAAACATTATATGTTAATTTTCAAAAACGTAGCAGCTTAATTATGATTGAATTTTATATCTAAAAATAATTGCGTTTGCTTCTCACTTTGGATGCATCTCAGATTAAGATAGATGCTAACGTACAATTTTATCATGAGATCTTTTTGTTGTTTTTGCTGCCAAAAAAATAATACGATTTCCATGATTTAAAAAAAAGTTACAATTCTAATTAAGCTGTAATACGCTCTTCTATGTATTCTGACATTAATTAAATAATAATGGCCTTTGATGTTGATAAATGTACAGTTTATATCATCATCATACCATATCCGCTCTCTATGTGGACCATATGGAATCCACAAACTGCCTCCAGGCCAAGCGATCGGCCGCTAGCTCCCGTGCATCCTCCCAAGTCAAATCCACGTCCCGCAGCTCTGACGTAAACTGCCGACGACTTGTCAACATATTATATTATGTCAACCAAAACTTTTATAGCCTTGGGCATTTTTTCCCGTCGAATTTTAACCTTTTTCGTCGGTTGTTTTTAACCTTTTTTTAAATGGCAGCTTTTGCTTTTACATCCCACAAATGCACAAAAATAAAACGCGGCCACAGAAAAACGACGGACTTTTTGAATAGATCACCTTCACTGGGGGTGGAAATACTTAAAGCAGCAGTAAAACTTGTCCTATTATATTTATTTACCTTTTAAACGTGGTCCTCTGATTAATTACTACATTTTTCATTACACTTTCAAAATCTAATTAAATTTAAGTAATATCTTACTTCGCATTTTTTGTTTTGCGAACTTTATATCTCACGGGTTTCAATTGAAATTATTAATAGCATTAGCTCTACTTTAGACTTTCTGTTAGTTCATTACAGTTAGTTGTTATACCTTTAATATTTTTTCTTTGATGAGCTACAATTTTGAAAAGTAAACAACATTATATTTTTAGTTGTGGAATTGAATACGGGCATGTATTGTACTTGCTTAAATTTTAACGCAACCACATTCTTACATTTTGAAAATTTATTGAATTTTGTTAGTTATTAATTAGATTTTTTAACCTTTATAGTTATTTGGTTACAATACTTAAAAATCATTTTTTTTCTGAAATTAACTAATATCTTATAATAAAACTAATAAGATCACAATTTTCAACTAAAAAAACTTTCGTCGTCAAACATCTACAAAAAAAAATTCTTACATCCTCAAAAATATGCTCAAATCATTTTTACTGGATTATTTTATTACAAAATATAAATCCGTCAAGTTAAGTTTAATCTCCTTGAAAAATCTGAACATAATCTCGTAACAATGTTTTTCCGATACAAATTTCCTCTGATCGTTCCGCTCGTAATTCATAAAATCATAACCGACACTTCAGGCAATACTCGAGGAGGCTCCGGAATATGTTTCAAGGGGAATCCCAGACATTGTTGGAAACATTAATTCTCCAGGAAAGTAAAAGGGAACGGAAGTCATTGAGTTTAAAAGTAGATTAGTTCTGAACATAAGTACGTGGTACTCAATATGTGGGACGAGACAGTTAAGAGCATCCTCAACCACGCGACTCGCGGCCCTTTCCCATACAAACGTATTCCTCAATTTTCTCTCTGGAATTTAACATTAAAGCAATAATTTTTTCACACATTTTAGATATCGATCAGATGCTTGTTTGTATTGTCTTATTTTTTTGATATTGTATTTGTCAAAGGAGATAAATGAATCATTAAGACGATACATGCATCTGGTCGGTATCTAAAATCTGTGAAAAATCATTACTCAAATGTTAAATTCCAGGGAGAAAATCGAGGAATGCGTTTGTATGGGAAGCGGCCGCGAGTGACGTGGTGGAGTATGATCCTAAAACATTTATCTACTACCGTCTATGTCTACGAAGCACAATGTTTTGCGTAATTGCACGTCATGCACACACGCCGATTATTCCAACTTTTCACATGACCACTTTCAAATACTTGACTAAGCCATATTTAACTGGTTCACCCAAGCAAATTTGCATCATAAATTCTTTCAAACCTTTTTGTTTTATATACAATATAAAACTAATAGACAAATTGCACACATTTATTTTTAGGATAATAACTACGTAAACTTGATGTTAAATAAGATTAGCTTAATCTAAGCAAATCATCACAATGTTTCAACTACACAAATGAGTTACAAATTACCATTAAATCCCCACCATGAAACCAACGCATTGTGTTTAAACATCATAATTAGGTGGGTGCTTAATTGCCATTACAATATTGCTCACTCCTGTCTTGGCTTTGAGAATTGACGTTAGAGATATCAGAAAGCGAGGAGGCAAAGCTCTTAGCCTCGAATGAGTGGGTAAGGAGCTTAGTTCATCTTCCATTTCCCGAAGGGGGAGGAAAAGCTGATATTTCGTGTAAACATTCCCGACTGCGCCTGCGGTTTCAGATGTCATAGTGGGAAATTCATTTAAGGGTGGTTTTTGAACTGATTTTGTGTTATATTTACTGCATTTTTCAAAAGTAAAATGTTATGGTTACGATGAACGATGAAGATTATTCCAACAATACTAGAAATTAAAATGGTCATAAAAATTGTAGAATTCAGTAGAAAAATTTGTTTTCTTTTAAAAAACTCGTTTCTAGAATATTAACTAGTGAAATGCTATAGAAAAATGTATGATGTAATAAATGCTAGTTGATAAGGCGGGTCACTGCTGTAGAATGGCGTTAAGTGGACTAAAGATAGTTGTATTGAGGCTACGAAGGACCTCATATTTTACTTGTTAGGCAGAGACTATGCGATTATAACCAATAAGGAACAAATTTGAATACCCATACGTCAATATGCAAGTAAATTTTCAACGTCGTTTTTTATTATATATCTGTTATGTTGTTACGTCGGAGCAGAAGGCAAGCAAAGTGCGGGTTCACCCAAAAAACATATCAGATATAACCTACACTTGAACACATTAGTCAGTGAACATGTGCAATTCAATCCAATCCACTAACTAGAATTGAGTTTCCTCGGTCTCGATCGAGCAATTGGTAATCCACGTCTTCTGGTCTGCAGGTGATTATGATGGGATACACATACGAACACTAGAAGATCGAGTGGTGCAATGCAATCACAGATATGAAAAACAGGGTCCGATAATAATAATCACCAATTTATTTTGGATGCGTTATGCGAGGTGGATTACGTCACGATTTTGCAAAAACCACGAGAGACTATACGCGGTCTACCAAATAATATTAATTTTCACAAATAAGCTATTTTCTTCCGTCCCTTATCAGATCCAGATTTAGACAATTGTCTCAATTTTGACTTGTTAAAGGGAAACAGAATGATTAAAATGTATTAGATAGTGGAAGAAAGATATAGTTGTCTTTGTTTCACTGCAAAATACAAATGGAACATAAAATTTTGATAGTTCTCTTTGAAATAGCTTGTCTAGTTAACTTAACATGTCTCTGGGTCTACCATGGTTAAACGAGAACAACTACGGCAGAACTCCGTGTATGGGCTCTGATGGAAATTATTGGCGTCAAATCAGGACCCCTATGTAGGTAGAAATTCAGTAGTTACAAGAAATTGACGATAAATTACACAATTTGGAAAACTTCGAAACTTAATTTCGGAAAAAATTATTAGGATCTCAATTATTATTGACCGAACAGTGTAAAATTCATCATCATCATCATTCCATATCCGCATTCTATGTGGAGCATGTGTATTCCACAAACTGCAGCTATTACGCAAATTGCCGACGGATTGTCAACAGTGGGCGTCCTGGACGCCGAGGACCTGATGCCTTGTAAAATAGGCAAGCTTGGTTAAGGCTCTCAGAAGGCATACGAAGCATATGGCCCAGTCAACCGAAACGCCTTCGCCGCATGACAAGTGTTGATACTAAGGGTTGACGTTTCTTACAAAGTTAAACCAGCACACACCTAATATTCTTCTCAGACATTTATTCCCAAAACTGTAAAATAAATCTTTGAGATTTTCTTTTAAAGTCAAAGGTTCAGTTTAGTAGAACAGACGTTTTAAAATTATATATTGCAGGAGAATGTTTATTTAAAAGAATTCTTCATCGTAGTTTATGCAGTTTTTTCTTTAAAATAATTAGTGCTAACTAGACGCTGAATTTTCTTCAATCCTTCAAACTAGTAAAGTTTAGAGGAAGAAAATGATAAAAAAACGTGATTGGCTCGTTATGATCGGAAAACTTTGTGCAGAACTTTAACACAAAATAGGTGTCTTATTTTTTAAGATCCTGTACAGATAGAGCGTAGAACACGGCGAATATTAAAAGATATAAGGTTTACACAAATAGTATATTTTCTCGGAAGTTTATCTAATGACATCGTCTGCAGTGAATTGAGGCATGCAAGGTAATTGGCAATTACTCGAAATCAGGCACCTGCTTCTTCAGTCTATCGAGTATTTATTTAAAGGGGTAAACTGAAAAGAAAATCTTAATTTTATAAGGAGAACGGAAAATACTTTATTCTCAGGCTTATAAATACGAATAAATAATTTTAAAGTAGCGCTTTAAAATTATTAGAAAATACGCGTTCATATACAACTTCATATGCAATTTATTTTAAAACCTGTTTTTTAAATATTAGGTACTCGTTTTTACTACACTTGTCTATGAACGTTATTTTGCAAGTTTCAAATGTAATGGAACTGGGTAGATGTTTTTTTGTTTTACATTCAAAATAGTCAAATCCAAGCGGAAGATATACGTAAAAAACTAAAAAATTCTGAAAATTATGTCATATTTAATTTATGCCGGTTTAATCAGAACCCAAGAAAGCATTTTCTGAGCAACAGGGTGGTAGATAGCTGGAACGGGCTACCGCAGGAGCTGGTCATTGCGAATAGTGTGAACGGGTTTAAGAATGGACTGGACAAGTTTAAACCTAACTAACTGTCCAAATTAGGCATATCAGCTTTAAGCTGCTCGCCTAATATTAAATAATAATAATAATAATATATTTATTACTAAGTATTTGTTACTAAAACTGTTTCTAATATATTTGAGGCTTCTTTCCTGATTGAAAAGAATTGTCGGAGCATTTGGATTTGTTTTTTAACATGGCATAAGGAGTCTGTAAATCCGTGAAACTTTCCGGAAAATACATTCCTGTTCAACAATAATAATTGTGGAAATATTTGTAGTCAACATGGCGGCACTATGTAAATCCGGGGTAACTCGGCGCGAAATAAGATTGCTCGTTTTGTACAGATAGATACTAGATATGAGGCAAGTCACATCAAAACTCGTTTTATCCGCTTATCGTATTTTACTGGAGTCTAATTTTTTAAATTAAAATTGAGTTTTTTTATACAACATGAAAAGAAAAGCAGGCATTATGAAACATGATATTTTATTTATTTATTTAATTACAGGTAACTCTACAATGTGACAATATCCATCATTTTACATTTTATCCTAATAATTACATACACGGTTTTATTGCACATCAATTACAGAATTACACAGCATTGTTATTCTCGTACACAATTTACTGGTTTAAAAAGCTTTAAGTAGTTGGCGGCCTCCGTAGCGTAATGGCTAAGGCGCAAGATTCACGATACGGAGGTTCCGGGTTCGATTCCCGGTGAGAACTCAAAAAATCAAAAGTGATTTTTCTTAAGCCTGGGTGTTTGTGACGTTATTCCCCTCAGTAATTGGGCCACGTGGCCTATTGAGGTGGTTAAATAAATTAAATAATTAATTAATTAATTAATATTTTCGATCAGAGGTTACAAAAAAGTTCCTCTTGAATTTACCACATCTATCATTAAACACATCAATATTTAAATGTTTTTCTATGTCATTGTACAGTCTTAACATTCGAGATAAGGAATTAAAGTGCGAATTTTATGCATTTCAAGTCAGTGTATGCAAAACAGATAATAGAAAATGAGTACCTACATAAAGATATTATCTCCTTCCAAATGCAGGTATCCAACTATAAGGTTACAAAGACAATTCAACCTACCTCGTAATTAACAAAATATTCGTACTATAAAACAGGATTTAAAAAAATTATTTATCAAAAAATGAAAAGTCGCTCTATAATATATATTTTTCATAGCGAAGAAAATTCCATTGATAAGTTACTTTAGAGTGGACATGACGTCTTTTGATATAAACCTCCCCATTTCGGTACTTTGTATTTTCCATTGCACATTGCTGAGTAGCGTCGCGCGTTATAACGCCGTTACTCATTATAACGGCATTTGAAACGGCTTGTTACATTCTACGTCTGATCTACTGTAGCCGGGAAGTGAAATATGACAAGAGCTTTTCATACCTTTACTAAAATATTTTTATTACAAGCGCACGGGAAATTCCAACGATTTCACCATTTCAGGTACAAATCTCGACGCTGCAATTTTTTTATTAAAAATCCGACTATGCGCGTGCTTAAATGAGAAACGTTCTGTATTATTAATAAGAAGATGTTCGGAATATTACAAATATTTGGTATCTAGATATATAACATAAAGCTGCAGTTTTAATAGTTTTGATGAAATATTAAGGTTCTTTCATGCACGTGTTCTATTATTTTCATACAACCTGTGGTTGCGCAAATTTGCAAAGGTTCTGGTTAATTAGCCAAGTACTTAAATATCCAGAATTTTTGGTAGCAAATCTATGAGCATTGTAATTTTAACCACAAGCTGGAGTTTTGGAAGGGCTGCATCTTATTAGCCACTGGGTGCCAATAAGAACGCACCCATATTATTGTCACCACACGAAGCTGTTTTTTGGATTGCTGTCGAAATCTCGCATCGCATCGCTCATCACATAAAATTATAATGATTACCTACATTTTATATCGCATTTCTACATCAACATATTATCAACTATCAAGATCGGAAGCCCGAGGAGCTGGCCAGCTACATAGAAGTGCCGAAGCTCGGAACTTTTGCGAGTTATTTTAATTTAATTTAAATAACTCGCCAAAGTAGTAGTTTTTGAAGTCACGGATTCTGGTTTTTAAATATAAGTTAGATTGATCAGAGAATGTCCGAATTGTTTATCTCTCACTATTTATATGCGGGAGATCGCATCAGCGTCCTTTCGCCATCCACCCGTTTTCTTTAGATTTTTTCTTTTACAAGCATTACAAGGAACATTTTTATGATTAAATAATTTTAAGGAATCCTTTTTTTTTCAATATCCATAAGTCAGCATTCAAGAAATATTTATTTACATAAAATTAACTAACATTATAGGTTGGCCTTTCTATGATGTATGCTTTTTACCCCTGCTGGGCACCTTCGTTTTTCTAAAAGTAGTCAGAAATAAATATTTAAAGATATTTTTAGCCTCACCTCAGATATTGTTTTAATTTATTCCTTCCTTCCAATTCTTTATCCGCACTTTATGGTGCATAAGGCACTGAATTGGTATACTAGTTATTGGAATAAAGATGATGATGATGATGTTTTTTCCCTACCAACATAAAAATGTTTTTTTTTTCATTTTTATTTTAATTTTATTCTAATTATTTAGAACATTACAGAAAAAATCCAATTAATTCTTAATAGGGTACAAGAATAAATCATAAATGACAATATATAGTTATGTTGGTATTAAAAGAAAAAATATAAGTGCTTAAATTTAAGAAAGCCCTTTCTTAAGGGAAGATCCCAAGAAATTATAAGTAGCAAGATTGCTCTATCAACTATTATATTGCCACTTTAATTTAAACTCCTTAATCGTTTTAAACTGAAAAACTTGTAATATTTCAATACGTATAATCGCCTTACACGCAGTATAAATCCTAAAATCAAGAGCCAAAAGTGTAAGATCGTGGAATGAGGTAATGAAAAATGAGCTGTAGCACTCCCATTCGGCGGCAGCGCTCCGCTCGATGGGGATGATAATCGCATTAGAGGTTTCCATTTCATCGCTCGTCGTTACTCTTACTGCACCAACGCTTTGTGAAACATTCTGATCATGGCTTTCCATTACGGAACTTACGGCCCACACTGCGGGAACTTCAAAATTGGATGCTGTATATAATTAAATAAATTCGATTCGTTCCTGATACTTTTGTCAAGGCTGCGATATATCGAGAAAGTTTGTTAATAAATTTAAAGTAAAATAAACTGTAAGTTATTATAATAAATAAATCACCTTATAAACCTGGTCCAGAATGGTTTAGACTTCAGACCAGACTAAAGATGTCCGTCATGACGTTACTAGGTTTCTTAAGAATAATCTAGAAATGAAAAAATAGCCAAAAGTAAATGAGGTGGTAAAACAAATAAATTGATGTCGATAGAAATGTTAAGTTATCAAAATAAATAACATTACGAGTCGAACCAGATTTTTTTTTTGTTAAGACTTTGACAAACCCTTGCCAGACAAACCCTCGCAGGCAAACAATATTGCATTTATATAGATATTCAATTATCATTTATATTTCAACAGATACAAAGAAGTTTCCATCTAAACGTTTGCAGGGATGATGCTACTATAAAAATAAAATTAATTGTATACTTGGAACTTTTTAGTTCATTTCAGTTTTCAGACATGGTATAAAATTTTTTATTTGTGATTTAAGATAATTATTTGCGTCATCAAAATATGCTATGGTAAAGCGATTAGTGAGTACAATTA
The DNA here is from genome assembly GCA_022494985.1 of Micrasema minimum. NCBI lineage: Eukaryota > Metazoa > Arthropoda > Insecta > Trichoptera > Brachycentridae > Micrasema > Micrasema minimum. The sequence goes on from JAGVSP010001238.1 coordinate 89,159, forward strand.
TAATAAATCGGTTTAAAAAAATCAAATATACAATTCCTAATCAAATTCCATCAGTAAAATTGTTGATACGAGAAAGAAGTATTAAGTTATTAACTCACCTATTCACTGTTAGTCAGTCTACAGTACAGTCCATAGTCCACCCGCGCCCTAGTAAACTCCTCACGAAGTATCCTATAAAGATATAAGGTTTTAGGGCAGCTGTTGCCATCCATCATCTCTAACAATTCTTTTCTCTTCTTTTTCAGATCCCCCCCCTACACTTCCACACCTCTTTCAACCTATAAACTAGTCCCGCTAATGGAGGGGTCATTCCTGTGGCTAAACCCCCCAAAATGGCAAGGATTTGAGGGAAACCAAATAACGCTCTTGTGAGTTTCACTATTTATACATTGTTTTCAAAAATAAATATATTTGCCATATGGTTGTGATCGCCTTGAACACTGTAAAACATTCTTAAATTCTGCCCTTTTTAGATATCACATTTCATCATCATATCATCATCATCATCACCACACCATCTCCGCTCCCTATGTGGAGCATATGGATTCCGCAAACTGCCTCCAAGCCAAGCGATCGGCCGCCGGTTCTTGAACATCCTTCCAGTTCAGGTCCAAATCCCGCAGTTCTGACGCAAACTGCCGACGGATTGTCAACAGCGGACGTCCAGGACGCCGATAACCTGATGCCTTGTAATTTGTAATGCCACATTTCACATCTACTTAATTTCAGCAACATCTACATAGGTATACAATAAAATGTCAGATAAATGTTTCACATCAACCAACGTATAAAATTGCACTATCGGCATCTGTTGATAAATTTTGAAAGACATACAGTGAGGAAAGCCTTGGAAGATAAACTAATATACAGGATGTAACAAAATTCGATGTTCAAGCGGGAAACCAGTGAATCTACACGAGCTCAAATCAAAAAGTCATATTACACAATGTTCTCCAAACACGATATAGATTCACCAGTTTTCGGGTTATACTACGAGTTTTGTTACACCCTGTATGGTGGAAAGCGATTGCTTTAGATCGTACATAGTTCGAAGAGGATTTGATTTAATTTTTTTTAAATGACATTCGATTATAATAAATTCATGTCTGCATATCAAGGTATATTAATAATCTTCGTTTTTTAAAAAGACAAGGGTGAAAATACTACTTTTTAATTCCATTTTTTATACCAGCTGAATAATCAGATTTCATAATTTTCGACAAAATACCAAAGTATTTGGATCTAACCGTGAAAATGAAAGCGATCAGTGTGACGTCCCCACCGTTGTGGGCCCAACCCGCGACCGAGGTCCCCTAACCAAACATATTGGCAGTAAGTACAGCTAACGGGGGTCGCTGGCGCTGCGCTGTTTGCCTTCCCGTTAATTTAGAAGGGGGGTCGGCATCACGTGTTGTGCGGTAAATACACCGAACCTTCATCGCACGATCATTCTCATGGAAATTGGGGAATGTTTGCTGTATGAGCAGTTAGTGGTCGTCTGTGCGTACAAAATATATGCTGTATATCCTAAAGCTATCTTTTTTGGCGCAGTTTACTACACAGTTTTCTGTGCAGTCTGAAAACGGTCCCGTATAAAGGTAAAACTGCATGAAAAACTGTGTGCTAGTGTCAGATTTAAGCTGACATGACAGTCAATGTTTTTTATGTAAACGTTTTAAATAGACATTGGTTTATTGTATGCTTTTAAATACGTAAAAAAACAATAACATTATATACATAATTAGCTAAATATACAATTTCCTGCGAGCAAACATACGATAATAACTTACAATCGCGTTTCAAAATTACACATATTTAGCGTTTCTTTTGACAGAAGTTTGACAGACTGCACAGTTTTCTGAACAAGAAACTGTGTAGTTTTCTGAACAAGAAACTGTCTCATATAAAGTGGGCATAAAAGTTATTCATTATTAATTTATTTTAAACATGCTTTTAAAAAAAACTTTATCTTTTTTAATTTGTTAGTACTTCTTTTTTTTTCCTTATGCACAAATCCCAAATTTTAAAGACTCT
>JAGVSP010001239.1:0-84147 GCA_022494985.1 Micrasema minimum
GCATTTGTGGAGTAATTGGCTAACACCAATAAAAGTTACATCACACAGATTTAATTCAGTTTTTTTTCTAACTTTTTTAAATGAAAAACCACCTGTAACAATTGATGAAAAAGAAGTTGTCGAATATTGGGTTAAGTATTTCAAATAATTGTGTTACAATTTTTGTTGTGTTGCACTTTTGCTGTGTATATCAACTAATCGTGGTACAAGAATCCAAGTGTTCTCAGTCAATTTAATGTAAATAGAACACACTTCTATTCTCAAACCGTGAAATAATATTTCGAAAAAATCCCCTTTAAATATTACGTATATCACACAAATATTTTTTTTTTTAATAGATAATATTAAAATTTCTCTGCCCTAAAATTCTGAATATGTTTCAAACATTTTCAGTTATCAATAGATTTAGTACTAAGCAAAATACGTTTTTAAATATTGCAGTGGTCAACACCAGACAAGATTCTTGAATCATTCAAGGACAAAAAGCTGTTACTACCAACACCCCAGTGGTATGAACTATCTAGATTACAGCGACATACCAATATAGACCAATTAGAGAAATTTGCAATTTCAAGAAGCAAATTAGGTTGCGAATTGTTTTTTCCTTTTTATCAAGTAGCAAAAGATGGTGTTATTGTAATTTTACCAGGTGAGAAAACTACATATCATCGACGAAGAAACAACACCGCCCATAAGCAAATAATCGAATTTTAAAAGAGAGAATAAACATTAGAGGTGTATAATTAATATGTTCTAGTAAAGATTGGGGATTTTATTAATGATTATACTTGTTTTTTAGACGTATATATTAGGAACTAAACAGATATGGGTGGAATTCGCTTCTCTTTCAAATTTTATAAAAAGTTATTTTTGAAGCGTATGTCATTTAGGCAGTATTGTTTCTTAGTCGACGGTACTTATATAATATTTTCAGTATATCCAAATCTTATAATTTCTGATTTTACCCAAATTAGTTTTTTTTTAATTTTGGATTCAAATTTGTTACTATGTACTTATGTGTTGAATTTAACTGTACAGGTCCTAATTTGTATTTTGCAATATACATTTGGTCATTTCAACTTTGCAGGCGACGATCTGTATCCAAAAGACCCAAACTTACATGAAAAGACACAGCTCATTGATGACAGTAAAACACTACTACAAGAACTAAGGGATTCTTCAAATATAGTGCATCGGATAATATATAAGGATGCCCATACTCTTTCTCACGACATAAGAAATTATGTACCAAGCTGTGGTCACATTTCACCTGCAACTGAAAATATCTCTTTACTTAATCATAAGCTTTAGGTGCATGATATGAGAAACTCATTTTACCAATACTTCGTGTTGATATTAAAATAAATTATTATTGAATCATGATTTTATTATATTATCCTAATAATTTGTGCCTTAAATAATGATGTTTGTACTTTTTACATGTTTCACCTAACTTTTATTTGGTGTATCGTGAACAGCTGTTTGAGAGGCACATTCTTTAGTTTTATAATTAAAGTATAAAAGTTTACATTTTATGAGGACCTACTTAGTAAAGCTTGCACAGCGCGGAACTATAGAACATGCAGATGTACAGTGTGAATATACTGAACCATAAAGTTGAAATATTCTGAGATATCGATGCCTCCTACGTATAATATCGTAACCCACAAATCGTCGATTTTGAGTTTTTGGTGGATTATGTCTGTATTTAACTATATCTTTAATTCTACCAAAACAAAAAAATTATTTTGCCAATAATAAGGGCTTTTTTGGGGCGTATTTTGTCGTATCTACAACCAATGCATTTGAACGAAAATATTTTCAAATGCTCCTCCTGTAAAATCGCATTTTGTGGGTTACGATATTATACGTAGGAGGCGTCGATATTAAAATAACATAAATGTTTTTTTTCATCTTTCAGTAAAAAAAATGGTAAGGTATAATAAAAGGTAGTAATAATGTAAACATAAAACAGAGAATTTAATTGTTCCATTTATTTACCATAATAAATTGAATACAAAACTCAGTAAAGCGTCATAATCAATTTGCATAGTAAAATATAAATAATATTATTTTAAAATTTAAGAGAAAAGCATATTATTCGAAATGTATTTGCGCTCTGCTTATATATTATGACTTTTTAAAACTTAAAATGTTTTTAAATAAAACATTAATTTCCGAGTTATATAATGCCTATAGAGCTTGTGCATATTTACATTAAATGTGACGCTTTGAAATTATTATGCGCTAGCTCTAGGTATGTCATTATCTCAAGATAACAATATTATGTGTATAAATGGAATATTGTAAACCATTGCAACATATGGGAACTTTTTATTTAAAAAAAACTATGCAGGCTGCTTCCTTAGATAAAAATAAAATCAAAAATTTTAAGGTGTTATGGATACAATTTTAATATAATAACTAATCACGTACATATTACATTATGTACTTAATATTAAGATGTATAACTTAGTGTTAGTATAGAATAGGAATACGAAAAATAATCTTAATTTTCAGCATACTGAAACCCTTTAAATTAACAAACATTGGTCCTATTATGTAAGTAATAAAAAACCATTTATAATAATATTTTTAAAAACATAAATATTAGTACTTTGGCCACATTTTTAGAATTTATTTGGGGATACTAAAATTAAATCAACTAGGTTTTTTTGTATTATTATTGATAATTCATAATTTGTGACTTGGGTAGGGAATAATACCGTCAGTGTATAAGGAATTTTTAAAAAATTAAATTAATATTTTACTTAATTGAAATGTTATTTCAAAACGACAGATCAAAGTTAATTACAAAATCATAAGTCTAAAAAAAATATTACCTTGTTATAAAACATTAGTCATGCCAAATTAGATGCGACTTTTTCTGAAGACAACACTGACGACATACATATCCCTAATTTGTGATCATAAGACATAATACTTTTTGTGCAGTACTAAAAAATAATCTTACTTTTTTATTTACTTTATCATATATTTAATAAAAAAAAAATTACTTGATAATAATTTTTTTTATTTGTAAAAAAAAAAAATTACTTGATAATATCGTGGAATGTAAATAAATAAAAATTACAAAAAAAGTTGAGATTCACAGAACACACTTTTTTATTTGGACAAACCTAATAATTAAAGCTTCTCTATAGAGGTAAACCTTTACAGTTCATTACCCAAAAATATTTCATTATCAACCCATCCCAAATTGCTTATTTACCTCTGTTTAATCATGTAAAATATTTAAGAAAATTTTAAGGTGTTCTACAGCAGTCCACAATGTCGGTAACACTATCTGTTCCCAAAATAATATTGTAACCAGGCTAACAGTCCTGTGGGACAGAGCTCGGTTTCATTACAACTTTAAGGTGTTTGTCCAAACCTAATTAACACTATCTCTAATATTGAGGTAATTACCTGTTACAGCAGTCCACAATTCATTATCCCAAAAATATTTTTAAACAGGTGTTCGATGTCCCTATCCCAAATAACCAGGCTGCTGTAGCTCGGTTTTCATTACAACTCTGTCCACAATCATGTAAAAAATTTAAGAAAATTTTAAGGTGTTTTACAGCTCCACAAAGTAACACTAGTCCCATAAGTTATTGTCGGTAACACTGTGGGACAGAGCTTGGTTTTCATTACAACTTTATTAAATGTTCTACAGCAGTCCACAATGTCGGTATCTGTTCCCAAAATAATATTTAACCAGGCTATCTGTGGGAAGTCCTAAGGTGTTCTACAGCAACGGTTTTCATTAAATTTATTTTCTCGGTAGCTCAATTACTATCAGTCAGTCTGTGGGACAGAAATTAAAAATTATTCAAAATAATATTGTTAAACATTTAGAGCAAACTTTATTTAAGGTGTTCTACAGCAGTCCACAATGTCGGTAACACTATCTGTTATATTGTAACCAGGCTAACATCTGTGGGACAGAGCTTGGTTTCAATTTTTAACAATTCAAAATTAAAAATTTACAGAGCTCGGTTCATTTTCTAATAAAACAAAAATTTTAAAAAGTACCACTTTTTTATCTGTCAGTCACGAGAAAATCAAAAATTATTTCTAATAAAATGTTACAAATTGGTCACTAACTTTAAGAGTACAAAACAGGGTAAAAATGGCATTATATTTTCATGTTCTCATGGCTGCTAAAATCTTAGCGACTACAACCTCTTATTAAATCTACATACAATTCTAATTTATAAAACTACCTATTTCATTGCTGTTAAAAAAATCTTGGACAGAATCTTTAGGAAATGGAGAATCAAATATTTCAAGTAGATAAACAATGCGGCTATTGAGATTTTAGCTTAATAAGAGCTTTAAGAGCGTATTATTATTTAACCGTATAGCCTTCAAAAAAAGTATTCACTACTAGAAAATATACATTTCCTAGGGTTAATTTCATAACACCACTTGTGATCGAATTTCACTGTCTAAAGACTCCAGCGTACACTCACACTTTAAAACGTGTGACGTAGATGTCTAATGATGACGTAGATGTCTAGTGATGACCTACGTGTCATCTACATGTCTAGTAATGACGCAGTGGGTCATTGTCACTGGCACGGTAGTATTTTTCAAGTATGGAATGCCACTTCTCTGACATTATTTTTTTTAAGCATGAGCACTATTTATTAGTTATTAATTTATTAGTACTTATTTATTTTATAACACAAATAATAACATAAATAATTTATATGTCCTCAAAATTAAAATGTTATAAATTAAGTAACAATAAAAAAATAGATTAAAAAAATAAATTCTCATTAAAAAAACATTCTGACAATCATTAAATTAAATTATTCATAAGTAAATTAAAACAGGTACAATTTGTTTAGTACGTGGAACAGCATATTTTTATCTTACATTACGCTTATACAGTTAATATTGCATAGTAGACAAATCAATTTGGCTGTAGTTAAAATAAATAGTAATCATTTAATATTTTCATGAATCATTTTAAACACCTGTGGTGTCTAATTTACAATGAAAATAAAAAATAAATACAAACTATTTTTGCTTTTTAACTCTACTCTTTTAAAATAGGTATGCGATATAATTAAGTTTGGAATGTTGATTTTATTTATTATGTTTTAAACAGCACAAGTATTCTTTTACACTAGGTGTGTCGAAATTAAAAAGTAAACCCTCGTCATTTTCACTTTTCAACCCGGTTTATAGAACACTTAAACACATATGATGGCAGTTCAATTTGCCCGCAACATGAAGTTCAGTAAATATTAACAGCTAAATATCTATAAATGTCATACACCCTACAAGAATGAACACATTTAGTTGTCAGTATTTACTAACCTTATGCTGTGTGTCAAGTGTCATCATATCTTTATACTTGAAAGTAAGATGATCAGTCTTACTCTTTAGGTATGATTTCAGGGAAATAGCTCATTCCAAATAAACATTTCGTGTTGGCACAGTCTACTGAAATTGGACCAAATTCACGGCAGCCAGAAGCTCAAACCACAACCACAAAATAAGATTTATTTTATGCAATCCTTAAAACACATCTTATTTTGTATATATAAATTTATTAACCACCCTACTTTCAGGTTTTTTTCTAAGAAATATCAAAGACTTGATCTCACACTTCGGCTGCCCTTAAAGAACTATTTGTGAAGACTTTTAATTAAGTGTAATAATAAGCGTATTCCGCTCAGTTTGTAGATTTTAAGTAGGCTTTTTTTTTCAAGCGTGTATGAGATACGGGATAGCACAGTGGCAATTAAAGTGTGCGTATCACATATGTTCCTATGAATAGGGCAGTTAAGCATATAAAGTATGCAAATTATGTTTGAACATGAGGAAAAAAAATCATAATGTATTAAATTACCTCCTAAATATTATGCTAAATGTGCAATGCTTCGTTGACTTTATGTTTTTATTTACAAATGATAAATACTTAACACACGGAACAATATTATGCATTACAATGTAAGTTATATCAAGGGTTAGGGGTAGATTTTTGATCACCTGTGAATGTATGTACCTACCTAATTTCTGTAATAAAGAAATTATTTATAAAAATTCTGTTCTCAACCCCACAGAAATTAAGATGTTTAAATTGAAACTTCATTATTTAGAATACATTAAATGACTATTCTAAAATATTTGCAGATAAAAATAGTTTGTTATGCTCTTTGGTTTTTCATCCTTTCAGTAAAAGCCTAATTAATTTAATGTTTAAGTAACACAAAGCAGCAATTTACATATTGCTTGAGCCTCAAAACTATACAAGCGTGAGCTTATCACTCGCTACCATTTGAGTTGATTTTTTTAAATACTGTAGAAAAAATTGTAGGCATTGAATATACTTTTTAAAAAAGTGTTTAGTATAACCCATTTCCTGTGGCACTTTTAAAATTGGTAAATTTGTAACACTCACAAACTGCATAGCATATACTAATAAGGAATGTTGCGGTCCATACTATGATTGATACAGAGAAAGGGTTAAGTGAGAAAAACATGGAAATTATTTGATATTATTACTTTTGATAATGTTAAGAAATTGATGTGATATCTAATGTTTCAGGTTTAAGTTGATTAGTATTGAAAATTAGTACATAAAAGACATATATCCATGTTTTCAAGAAACTTATTTAAAAGTTTTGAAAGTACAAGAACATATTTCTATTATGGCTTTTTACTTTCCATTTTTTTAATTCTCACATATAAGAATTATTTCAAATCTCTCATACTATTGTACACATGATAGCTTATAGCATATTAATAACTAACACTATAATGTATATGTATATATATACATATATATTATAAAAAACCGGCTACTACGTCAAGTTAAAATAATGTTCAATGGCAAAATAAAAAAATTCTCATTAATTTGTACCTTAAGATCATATTAATAACTATCACAATGTACGCTTTATATCTTTGTTCATAAATTGACACCATTCACCTGCTTCTAACAACTAATAAAATTCTTAGTGAATAGACAATAGACCTACCCTAAATGGAATCTATAATTGAAATACCTACACAGCTAAGGCTAATAAAATAAAAATACAAAAATATATGTTTAGTATTGATTTTAGCAGCAATAAAGCCTTTTGAATGCAGAAGAATGGAAAAAATATGTACTCTATAGATATTACCTATTTTTTTAGTAATGTAAATATAAAGTTTGTAAATAACATCATAAAGGATTGATCAATGGCTATACATTTTTAAAACATATTTGTTAAACTTAAATCAACATTCACTGCACTTGGTACACCAATGCAGTGCTCTATGCACCATCGAGTGCGGATAAGGGGAAGTAGTAGTAGTTAAAACTTGATGTCAGTAACATCACAATTATTGAAGTTTAATTGTTTGAAAATTAAATATTTATTCATTGATTGATTCGGCCTTCACTTTGTGACAACCGTACTCCCGAAACCCGTGGTAGCGTAAATTCTATACTTTATAGAATAAATGCAAGAAACACTAATAACAAAGTTTTTTTTAAATAATGATTTTAATATTTCTTTATCAACAGTAACAACAAATTTTATTTGTTGTCAGCTGTGATAGTTATTCCGAAATATAACTTGAATAATTGTATTTCAAACCGATATTAAAATGGTTGGTTGACTTTGCATCTTATTATTTATTTATTTTATTTACGGACTTAAGTCCATTACAAACATAATATTACTCAAACACATATATATTTACACTTATTAGATGATTTTATTTATTAATTTATTGATCAATGAATGGAAATCAAACTTAATTACGTCAAAAACACAATAAATATGCTTAAACTTGAAAATAGTACAAAATTACAAATATTTTCTTAAAAGAAAAAATAGATCTCATATGCCTTAGAAACAAATAGAGATTTATTAGATTATTGCATGAAATATAAATATTTTATTTTATTTGACTTGCCTTGTGCATACCATTTAGCCGTGGTCAAAAATTCTTTATTCATCAAAATTATTAGATTAGCAAAAAAGTAAGTTCGATTAAATCAAAACAATCGAGCGACAGTTTGGCGCATGTAATCCTTAAGCGGCCTGTAATAATGGTAATGCAGAGAAACAATCTCCGGCCACTGCCTGAATCTCTTCAACAGTGGCCAGTCGCATTCCAGAATCAAAACTGTAAAAAACAGTAACGAGATGCAGACAAACAGAAATGACGGAACAAAGGCTTTTAGGATACTGAATCTCTTAGTGGGGGGTGGTGAAGGTTTGGGGTGAGGGGTGGGAAGGGCGTGGAGGGCGCGGCGGCTCGGCGTGTGGCTGCTGCTGGAGGGGTGGGAGGACTCCTCGGGACCGCGGTTATTGGCCTCCATGCCCAGGTTCGTCAGCTGGGATTCGGAGGATGAGTGCTCGAAAGAATCGCGGAAATAATAGTCATTAAAGTGATGCGATCCTTCTGAGTTTCCACCTAAAAATTAATTTTGCAAAATTAATGAAATCTTGTAAAATTAAATATTAACTGCTATCACCATAACAAACAAACAAACCATCATGCCATTTCGCCGTAGAGATAGGCAGAGAGGATAGAACGCCTCATGGCCACATCACTCTGTCCTGACATACTTCCTTTGTTTCCTCCACATTTATACATCTCATGCACGCACAGCAATTATTCCAACTACTATCTAATCCAAGTTTCCTGAGTATTTTATTTACAAACCTTGGTATATCAGTTTGGAGCGTTGCTCTTCAGTAACAGGAGACAGTATGTGCTCAGTGCAGTAGTGGGAGTGTGGCTCCCCGAGGTTCCCCATACCGTGGCTGACACAACCGTTGCACGAGTCCAGCGGTTCTCCCAGCGGCGCTGAGTGGGTGGAGCGGGGGAGGCTGCTATACGCACCGCCTGCGTCACAACAACACTTTATATTGGTAATTCATCACAAAACAATTCAATTTAAATTGGAAAATCAAGCATACTCTTTCCAATTCTCTTGAGATCAGGCTATCCTAGTGAGGACTTAAATTTTAAATTGGTATAAAATTGTTGATACAAAACTCAAATTAATTTTTTTTTAAATTAATTTTCTTTCGATTCGTCAAATCGCAGATGAATGGAAGTAAATAAAAAAGAAACATTTGAGCTCTTATGATTTTACTCAATCTTACTCAAGTATTTAAATTTCGGACTGCTTTCAAACAGTCGGAAATAACTGTGCCAGAAAGCAGGAAAGAAGTTGTGCTGGAGTGGGATTTAAACCTTTGAATTGTATAGGAATATAAGTGCTACAGTTTTATAATCATTTTCTTAACAAATTTTGATGTAGGAGTTGCAATCTCATACAGCAAAATCTTAATGTTCTATCACAGCATTAGATCAGAAGATACATCATCGCGCCTAAAGCAAAGCTGTCCATGTGAAAATCAATTCTTGAAAGGAAATAATAGTACAAATTTGAGAGTGAGGTATATTCTAAAAAGATTAAAGTTTAAGCAGTATTTTCCAAAATATTTTTATTTTATTTATTCGTACCTCATAAATATGCAGATATATGGTTTTTAATTATTTAAAAAAATTAATGGTTGCATCCCTTTATTGAGTTCTTACCAAAATCGCTGTTCATGGGTGTCGACGGAGTAGCTGGTACACTGGAAGCTTTGCGTCGCATCCCTCCGCCCTCGCTGCTGGTCCCATTGCTGGTGTGAGACCCACTGTCGTTTCCGCCCTGCAGAATTTCTCTCTCCGTTCTCCCCACATATCGGAACTTGCTGCCCCACGAGAAGAATCCACCTCCAGACACAACGGAAGCATCCGCACTCGAAGCCAGACTGAATTGTAAAGAAGACGATGTTTTCAAAATACTATCAACACTTTGTAACAGTCAATTAAAAATTTGATAATGATTGACTCACGTGAAAAACAACATTTGTTCGATAGCACATCTCCACACGTGCCTGCATGCGGAACCGCTTGGACACTTGAATCCCACCGTATGCTTTTTCTGCAATTTATTCAATAAATTATACAAAAATGTCCGAAAATTCAAATTTAAGAAATACATTATTCAACACTAAAAGAATTTTCCCAAACATTTTCGTTTTATTATTTCAGTCCCATTTCTTTAGGATTGAGTAATTTGAAATATAATCTATTCTGTTCCAGACACGTAATTGAGGTTTACTTTAGGGAAATCAGGGCATCAGCTACGAGCTAGAATCCTAATAAAGGCCGCGGCAGAGCTGCTATGTTTAGTCTCTCTGATGGGCCCACAAGACCCGAAACATTCAGCATATCATTTTTTTATATACATATCAGTTTTATTTGCCTTTTATTTTGTATTTTCAAGTTTATTTTTTGCCGTGCTTATGGCCACACCGGAAGCGCTTTCAACAGGAGGAGGAAAGGCAGCCTACCATTTACGCCGAGACTTTAGTCTGTCAGCGAAACTATGTGAAGCGACTGCAAACATCGTAGCACATACATTATATTTTCAACTCTCAATAAGTAATATTCCAAACTCTGGTAATATTTTAGCATCTATGTTGACAATAAATGGTACTTTCAAAACTCAAAAATTACCCCAAAAAACTATTTGAATAAAAATTTTTCTCAACTCGCACAAAAAAAACTAACTAAAAACTTTTGTTTTCTTTGTTTTAACATGTTTCATGTTTTAAAGAACACTCATTTATCATTATATAACTTGACAAACACTTGACTGAAGTTGAATTACTAAATTATTACACATAAAGGATTATAACAAATACCTCGGGATAGTTAAGATGAACTATAAACATTTTGCCCTCGTAGTTGATCTTGTGCACCTCAGACCATCTAAAGTGGTGAGTTTTCCGGCTACCTTGAAAGGTTATAATACCGCTGTGATTTATCCCCAGATAAAGCTGGTTCCCTCTATGATCCTGTGAATAAAACTGATTAATCGGATATTTAATAAATTGATCATAAAAAATATGCTGTTTATTAAAATGATAATACAGTTAAATTTCCATAAAACTTGCTCATAATAAAACTCACCAAATAAGTAACATTAATTTATTATGTGCTTTATTTTTATTGTGAATATATTAACAATAACTGCAACTTCTCAGTGAGAATAAACAGCTCATATATTCAAGCTTGGATTTTGCTAGTTTCCGAACTGTTTATAATACTAGCGACTAACTACTACTAATGCGATTGAATCGAGTAGAAATCGCAGTTTAAATCCCCGTATACATAAGCCTTTAAGTTTAGCAGATTTGCTTTATGGAAGTTGAACTGCATATCATTATGTTTTCAAATTACCTTGACGGCATGTGGGTCGACACCGTAGGTATCGAGCTGGCAGGCAATCTTCAGGAAGGTGGTCTCCGCGTCCGGCGGCGTAAGGCCAGCCACGCCCCCCTCGGGGGCAGGGAGGGCGTGCAGCTCCTGCATGCGAGCCTCCATCACCTCCGTCTGCCGCAGCAGCAGTCTCATGTCCGATACGTAGCTGCCCACGTGCACGGCTGGATCGTAATCGCCCAACTCACCTGACATCATAATGCCAAGTATAATCATACGTGGTTCAATTGGTAGACAAATTTCAATTAAAACACAGTTGGTTTTATGTTCTTTAAATCTTTTGTACCAGTTATATCATTATCTGTTTTTTACTTCAAAAAGTAAGTGACAACGGTTCGTGCAAAATGTCTCGCTGGCTGTTTAGATATCTATTTAGTTCCCAAGCAAGACTCGGTACTATTCTGAGCTATTGAATATATTGTGATTGTTTCAAAGCAGGCTTCTAAATTTGAGTCTGTGTAGACTTAGAAAAATGTAGTTTTTTGGATGAGAGAAGAAAAGAAAATACCACAAAACTAACCTTGTATGACGAGAGCACCCAACATGGCCGCCTCATTAGGAGTGCAGTACAAACGTCCATGAAGGAGATCCCTCTTCAGCTGCAGATAAACTTGGTAGCGAGTTATTTCTTCCTTCAATAGGAGAGGGTTCGGCGGATAGAACTTAACACGAAAACTAAATAATATAGGACTTGCATCTGAAATTATATTCAAATTATTAAAAATTATATTCAAGTGTTACGATAGATAAATTCAACAACGGGCTTGTACACCAAAATTTTCTGTAAATGCAAAAAATAAAACATCGAAACTCGACTCGATCGAAACTCGAAAATAAACTGTTTTGACTTAATGACGCAGTATTGTTAAGTTTTTAAAGCTCTACAATCAGCAAAAACACTCAATTTGGATAACTTATATAGCGCCATTTTTGTGTGATATAACATAAAATCACATGTCTTTCTTTCTCTAAAATAAAAAGGAAAAACTGCAATAAGCAATTGTAGTTTTTTAAGTGTGAAAATTAAATACATGTTATTAAAAATTCATCAATTATTTTCGTTAAAATCCATGATGCAATTGAATAAAAAAATTAAAGTTGAAAATTGTAAAAAAACTTAAATGCTCGATTTCTCAAAACAGGGATATTACAGTAGTTAACGTTTTTGCCAGTATACCCACAATTATTTTAACGAGGTCTTCAAATATGCTATTCTACATATTTTTTCTTAAATCAACCAGTTTTGAGTTTAAAAGCAACAATTTATTTCAGTAGTATTTTCTACAGTGGTAGGTACAGTAGATTAGTAAAAAAGTCAGTCACAGACTAGTTTAATGATCTGGGTTTAACTATGTGTTATACCCAAAACTGAAAGAAATAGATTATAATATTAGATGAAAGTTGTACAACTTGCCTTTAATTTGCTTCACAATTGATTTCGCCATATGCAACCAGTGCTGGAAAATTAAAACCATATTGTTTAATCATTAAAATTATCTCATTTTATTTATTTACTTAATTTAATTACGGGTAATTCAACAATGTGACATCATTTTACATTTTATCATCATTTCATACTTGGTTTTACTGCACATCAATTACACAGTATTATAATTTACAATTTACACATTTAAAAAAAGTTTTAAGTACTTTGAATGTGCTCATTTAAAGAGTATAAAAATGTTTTAAGTTCTTCTCAAATTCACTAAATCTATCATAAAAACATCAATATTTAAATGGTTTTCAATGTTATTATACATTTCAACATATATATAATATAAATGAGATAATTTCGGTGCTTACTTTGTTCTGGAACAATATCTTAATCGAAAGATGCCAGAGGCTAATAAAGTCGGTGACCAGACGATGTGCATCAGTTTTAAAGGTAGAAGGCCACCCTACCAAATTAGAATGAAGGAATCTAAATATCTTATTTGGTAAGTTTTTTAGGAGTAAACATTTAAGTGTAAGTTTTTTAAATCAAATTTGATATACGTCGATGAACCACTCTACTCATTCTAATAAGTGTGACATAAACAAAAACATAATAAATTTTACTCAGTGAATTATTAATTATTAACAACAATAATTTAGGGTATAACAAAACATTCTTACCCTTTGATTGGCAGCATCCACATATCTCAAGCCAAAGTAGTCTGTTTCTATTAAGTTTAGTTGTTGACATACTGAATCCAAAAGATATTTTCCTTTGTTACTTGGCTAAAATGCAATAAAACATGTTTTAAATCATTCGTATGAATGTATGAACAAAAATACGGTGTATTTAATCCAAGTATTGTTTTGAACTTACGTGAAATTCACATTCTAAGATTTCACTGTCTTCAAGCAACCGAACAGTACATTTATACACTATATTGCTGTCACCCCTGCTTCTGAACATCTTCAAGGTTTATAATTTAAGTGAGTATTAGCTTTCTGGACCTTTGTGGATGTATTCATTCAAATTAATTCATGTAGAATTTGGGTCTAAGTATATGGAAGCACCAAATACCCATTCATAAATGTTGGTGTATTCGACATATATCTGCAAGTAAACCATTTCATTTCTCATGAAAAAATATATAAATAAAACAGTAAAAACCACAGTTGTGAAAAGGTTTAGTTTCTAAACCACTACAATATCATGAATTGGGTAATACTCTAAAATAAATTAGGCACTAAATAACCGAATTCAATAGTCCAAGAATGCAATGAGTGCGTACTTGTCAAAATAATACGTTAATCGGTTAAATAATTGTATAATGACAAAAATGATTTACTTTTTCACACAGTTTCACACGGCATGTTTTCATCGATGACAGATTGATTGCGACTTGATTGATCTTTAAAAAATGGTTCCGTTAACCTGAAACTTAACTTTGTCAGGAATACCAACGGACACTGAGAAATAAAATATATATATTGGATGCCAAGAAACAAGACGCAGCGATTTGCCATCTTTCCAATCGGTCGCGTAAGTTGTAGGGTAGAAATTGGACCGATCAATACTTATGTAATTTGCTCAGTTTTATGCAGCAACAAAAAGAAGTGATATTTAAAAAAAAATAATTATTTTTATATCCCTTTTAGGCCCGGTTGCATCGAAAAAAGTTAAGTTAAAGTTATGGTTAAATTCAATTCGGAAATAATCGTTACTTTTATGTCAAAATTGGTTGCAAAAGGAGCTATTATTTAAATTTAACCTGAACTTTAACTTAACTTTTTTCAATGCAACCGGGCCATAGTCTTTAAAAAAATCCGTTCAACTTAATTGTGAGATACTGTTTTAAACTCATCGATAGTAGGCTTACAGGCTTACCATGATATTTTTACCAAAAATACGGACACTTGATTTTGTACATGCGAAAATTTGGCAATTTTGCATGTAAAAATTTTACGAGTGTCTCACGTGCCGGTCTATCGCCACGTCTTTGTGTGGAACGGTGTGTGTCGCTGCAACATGGGTGCGGAAAAATTATTTTGTCCACATTAAATTTATTTTGTTTTTCAGGTAAGTAATTAATTTAATAGGTGGAAATACTTCCTAAACTTTATATACGTTAACAGATTGTAAATTGGAACATTTATATTAAAAAAATTGTACATCGTTTCCGTTTTATTTTCTTCGCGACTTGTAATAATTTTCTTTGTCTGATCTGAATCTGAAAGAGCTTCTGGGTATTAAAGTAATTTTTTAAGAATCAATATTTTCTCAATGGATGGCAAATGCTCAAAAATTATTTGTGATAATTCAATATTCCAATAACATTTTTGGAAAATTCACCGAGTCAGCGCCGACTTAAAGCCTTCGTAATGAAATAAATTTATTAAGCTATTCCATTAAAATATCATGTTAGTCTTCTTCATTAATTTGCTGCTTCTGTTGATATACCACGCTCCTCAATTCGGATCGATTGATTGATTAGTGCTGTTCAATTTTTTTACAATCTTACCTTTAAACAATGATAGCTCGGCGTAATTCGTATACAATTTGAAAATAAAAAGTGGGTAAGTAGAGCATATATATGTACGACCCGAGTGCAGGCCGGTGGGGGTCGTAAAACTATGAATATTTATATTTATATTTATATATATATATATTTATATATATATCGATTTGGTACAGCAAAAAACGTAAAAAATAGTTTTATTACACACATGTGAAAATACGGATTATATTGATTAATTCAATGAAAACGCCATACACAAAGCCGTAAAAATAAAGACTTTTTGTAAACTCAACAATGTGAACCTCCCATATGTAGCACTTTTGAGAACAAATCATGGTCACAGTAACAAAAAACTTAATTGTATAATTTGATAAACAACAATAACAATGAATGTGATAAAAGTAAAATAATTTTTTAACTGTGTATTATCGACGCTAATAATATTATAAAATATTTCGCCTTTCAACAAACAAAGCGCTAGACGGAGTATTAAAAAGTTACAAATTATGAGTAATCAACAAGTGTAGAGAGTGTAGTTTACAAAATGTCTACACTACTACACTTTGTGAACCGTTGAATAGGAACGGCAATGCGGTGTGCGTACAAAGTGTCGGGCCGCCATGATACGAAAAGTAAAAGTTACGTCTCTTGCTTAAGCGCCCATACGAGTGCATGAAATCTTGTAACATTTACCATAAAACGTGTACATTGTAGTAAACGCTAGCCCGGCTCTACATTTTTGACTGACAAAATTTATTGTTGACTTAGTTGAAAGAAAGTTTTTACAGAGTTTAGACGAAATGCCGGCGTAAACATTCCCCAAACCGGTTACTTTTTAACAGGCATTTAATGTGTTTTTTTTTAACCTTCTCAACAGGCCAGGAGGCCCAATTAGAGGGGGGAACAACATCACAAACACCCAGGCTTGAGAAAAATCTTTTTTTAAATTTTTGTGTTCTCACCAGGAATCATGTGAAAATCTCTTTTTAGTGATTAATTCAATGATAACGCCATCACCAAAAATAAAGACTTTTGAACCCGGAACCTTCGTATCGTAAGTCCAGCGTCTGAGCCATTACGCTACGGAGGTGTTGTTTTCTTCACGATGAGTGTAGGAACTCGAACACTGTCGACAGAAATAATCCGTGGTCGACAGTATACCCGCTTTGTTGAAATAAATTGGTAGTCCTTACCTAACAAAACTAAATAATTTAACCAACTAGGTGCATCACTATTATTGCTAACATTCTTCTGTGCATTCTTCGTTATGAAGTAAATGTCAAAATGTGCTAAATAATCTATGGTTTTTTGTTATGTCATATTTCATATCTTTCATATATTCGCAATTCGTGTTTGAAAAATGCTTAATTTAGTTTTCAAGTAATTTATTTTATTTGAAAAATCGTAATATTATGGTTATTTTACTATAAGGTTTATTTTATTTCAGCGTGTACACATGATTATTAATTTCCTGTATTGTTGAAATTTGGTACCACCAATAAAAGATAGAAGTATTGTTGATCAACTGTAGAAGACGAAAGAGTGTTTGTTTGAGTATATTATGAGGATTTTTCGATCTGGTGGCTTGACGAAAACTCAGGTTATATTAGCTTCGGCGCTGGGTGTAATAGGTGGAGTATATATATGGGGTCCAATTTTCAAAACTTTACCCAAAAAAAACCAACCACCAGCACAGGTATCATCATTTATACACTATTTACTTAAATGATTTAACCTTAACTTTCATTGAAGGTAAAAGTCCTTACAGGGGTCCCAGATAACCACAACCTACTAATAAATAATAATAAAATCAGACACCTATTAATATTATTGAAAACATAATGCAGAACAACTTGATCTGCAATTTTTTATTTATCAATTTATTTATTGATTGATACATTTATATTTATCATACAATATGAACACTTCATAATTTTTATATCCCGACTTGCTAGATATACATAATATATCCGCGTTAAGTCAGGACAATAATTTATCACTGATTTTTTAAGGATACTCAGACCTCCATTCGGACCTTCTAGATTTACAACACACAAATCCTAAAATGGATGTCCGTCTTCGTAATAACTTCAGTATGAGATATAATTGGCGGCCTCCGTAGCGTAATGGTAAGCGACATCCTGGACTCACGATACGGAGGTTTCCGGGTTCGATTCCCGGTAAGAACACAAAAATAAAAAGTGATTTTTCTCAAGCCTGGGTGTTTGTGACGTTGTTCCCCTCTGTAATTGGGCCTCCTGGCCTGTTGAGGTGGTTATTTTTTAAAAAAAAATAAATAATAATAATGAAAATCTCAATTTGTCTACCTAGTGAAACTAATTAATAAGTAAAGTATTCAGATTCGCGACTTAGGTGTTGTACTGATGATATTATTTTCTGTTAGATATTATAACCATTACTGAATGAAATGTTAATCATTCTGTTTTTTACTGAAAATCTAACTTCTCCAATGACTAGAAGGTCTCTGAATGACCTGTTAATGACAGAAAACCGAAAAATACTACTGATACTACTACTCTCCCTTATCCGCACCTAATGATCCATAGAGCACTGCATTGGTACACCGAGTACAGTGAATCTTGATCATTTGTTTCATGAAGGCAAATCAGTCTTACACTTCAGCGCCAGGCCAAGGTATCACATACCCTCGTGTATATTTATGTCCGCCCCGTGGTATAGCAGTTGCGTGTTGGGCTGCCATTCATGGGGTCAATATGAAATATTTATTTGAATGTGATTTTTACATAAAAATATTTCATAAATAAGTGATACCTTGAAGTTAAAAATAACTACAAAAAATCTATAAGTAAATTTAATATTAATACAAAGCAAATAATTAATTTAAATAATAAAAGTAACGAAGTTCTTCAAATACTTCAAAAAAAAATAATTTAATTGTAACTTATCATTTTTAGCCCTAAAAGAGATATTAAAACCTAACCTTACATTCTCAGCCCAAAAATGATATTAAAATCTAATCTAACCAAACCCAACATTTTCAGCCCTCAAGTTTTATTAAAACAAAAATTAGTTTTTTTTTTATATCTAGAGTTTAGATAGCATATTCCTTAACTTATTTTTACAAGCTGTCCAAGCTTTACATTTAAATTATGTAGATGGTTTTCTAACATAATGTTTATTTTCCAGGAAACAAAATGAGTTTTTTCAAGAATATGTCAAAACCGATGAAAATTGGATTAGGAGCGGTGTCCGTAATTGGTGTATATTACTTAATCTTCAAAACAGTTTTACCGATAAATAAAAAAAATCGAATATTAGAGTGTGAAGAATTTTCGAAAACAATTTACGAAGCTGAATTAAAAAGAGATCAAGACCCAGATACAGCTTCGTACTAAAGGAATTTTTGGCAAAAATTACTTAATAATGCAGAAATATTTTATATTATGCAAGATGTTTTAGCTGATAAAAATCTCAAATCCAGGTATGTAAATAAACTTGAACTTTCGATTTCCTTGGGTAAGTCATATAGAACCAAATTTTCCAGGTCGATTATCTCTAAACATGAATTTTGGACATATGGTTTTTTGTCAGAACGGGGACTAGTATTTTCTGAGACGCCTCTTATGCACATTAGGAGCAGATACTGGCAAGTAGTAGGGGTTATTATTAATTTAATTTAGTATTTGTTTTAATTATATATCAAAGGTGTATGTATTAATTTCAATTAATTTACCTCTTTTATGTTTATCTATAGACCAGATGATGTAGTGTTTTTCTTATCACTTATCCGTACAATTTTAATTGGTATTATTGTATTTTTCAGTATCATTATTATGATAAATACACCTATTTATATGCATTACATATTTTTCTCTGCCTATTCTCATCATTAAGATAGAAGGAACAATTCATGTTCTTTTCCCGGTTCTTTATCCTCAAATTTGTATGGGGTTATAAGTTGCAGGTTTATTTTAAATTTTTCAAACCCCACACTAAATTGCTGCCTTCGGAACGCTGTTCCTGTTGCGCCGTTAAAACTGTATGTGGAATGGCACAGTTGCCTTTTCACATACTATTCTGCGCATGAATCGAACTAGCGCATCATACTTCCCACTGTACTTTCATACGGTCCAATATATGTATGTGTAAAGCGCACTAATGAATGATAAGAAACATGGGAAAAAATAATTATTTTAATTTTTTTTAAAACCCTTTTCCTTACAAAAACTCAAAATACTTGGCTGTTTAGGTTGGAAAACAATGTTGTCATTAACAATGTAAAACAATCATGATAGTGTGATGAATACACCTAAAAATATTATATGAATAAATAATATACAAGTATGCTGCTTGTTTTCCTAGTAAAAATATTTCCATTCCTCTTAACATAGTTAAATTGTATCAGATATTCGAATGCAGCAGTTTTATTTTGCATTATCAGCAGTGGATAGTGTAATTGGAACGTTGCAAGTTCATTTTCTAAAGAACCCAAATGATGTGGCAGTCATAATATATTATATTATGTGACACATTGAACTAAGCTAGATAGCCACATTATCACCAAGAGAAATAAATACCTACTTGGAATAAAATTATTTTGAGGGATCTACTAACACAAGAATCCCGTGGTCAAACCGAATTGAGGCACTTTATAACCTGATAAAAATATTATTTTTAAATTGAATTAAAAAAATATCTTCATCTTAGCTGGTCTACTGATTGTCCAGGAAATGACTGCACCAATCACCTCCATTCCTCCAGGTCCTGGGCCATATTGATTGAAGCATATAGAGAGGACCTCGTTATCTCCTTATTTGGTGTACTCATCATGCAGGGGACCGTCCTCATTTTCCCTTAATACAGCCCGTGATCACTAGCTTTTCCATACCTTCAGAGTTTCTGACAATGTGTCTTAAATGGGGTAAAATCCTTCTAGAAAATAGGATCAGCAATGTGCTGCTATGGGTTTGCACCGGCTCTCCCGAGCTGGTTGCTAAAATAATTTTGATAGAATTTTAACATCACATCACTGAATAGGATATATTTTTTGTAAAAGTTATAAACAAAACAAATTGAAGAGTCATCTTTAGATGTCTCCTAGTAAGTGATATAATTTGGTAATATTCTCAATCATAAAAAAATTTCTGCTAAAATGCCTAGTATTATTTTCAGTGGATGACTGGAAATTCACGTGTGGAGCAACACACCATTTCACTGAATATAATAATATTATACAAGTTAAGATAATTGGCAGACAATGTCAAATACTAAGCAGAATGGGGAATGCTTCAATACACATACAAGTGGACACTTAACCCAGCCAATGGGACGTCATAAGGCCTGTAATATAAATACCTGAACCCTTCCAAACCTCTTGTCTGAGACGTCAATTATTATTAAAATAACTTAATTTATTATTGCTGTTTAGTAATTATCCTCTGACCAACTACAGAAACATAAACTGGAGCAAAATTATTATTAAACTATAGCTGAAACATTTAAATGGGTAGCAATACAGGGAAATTATTTTTTGTGTAAAAATCCTCATTCTTATAACTGGTATCATGCTACACTCTTCACAAAATGCCCTTAAAAAACTAACACTCCCCTTATTTAATTTGCAATGTTTTTACTTCTCGGGAATCAAACCCAGAATATCATAACAGAAAAATTATGGTAGAATAATATATTCTCATTGAATGATGCATCAGGCAATATATCAGTACACAAAGCGAATCTTAATATGTTGCAATTTGCAACATAAATGATTTACAATAAGCATCTAGGTGCAAAATCAAAATAAGAGAAAAAATGAAAAGACAGGTTATTTTGGATAAATCTTGGCTACTCGTTTATTACTATGAAATTTACACTTCAGAAATTGTAGTTACAAAAATATCTCAAATTCCGTATGTATATAAACCTTACATAAAATAAAATAATATTTGAAGTAGAAAAATATAGTAAGGAATGAGTAAAGCCTTTTTCCTGCGGAACACTTTTCGGTGTGAAAAGTGTTTAAGAAGCATTTTAAATGGTAGCACAGCTGATAACAGGCCTAGCTACTTCTTGACCTTAGTAGCCTTCTCAGCAGCCTTGGTCACCTTGCCAGAGGAGGGATCCTTGAAGTTAACAGACTTGATTACTCCTACGGCCACGGTCTGCCTCATGTCTCGCACGGCGAACCTACCGAGAGGGGGGAACTCCTGGAAGGACTCCACGCACATGGGCTTGGTGGGGACCAGGATGACAATAGCGGCATCTCCGGACTTGATGGCTTTGGGGTTATCTTCAGTGGACTTTCCTGTACGGCGGTCAACCTTCTCTTTAATCTCGGCGAATTTGCAGGCAATGTGAGCGGTGTGACAATCCAAAACGGGAGTGTATCCGTTGGAGATCTGTCCAGGATGGTTGAGTACGATGACCTGAGCGGTGAAGTCGGCAGCTCCCTTGGGTGGGTTGAGCTTGGAATCTCCGGCTACGTAGCCACGACGCAATTCCTTGACTGAAACGTTCTTGATGTTGAAGCCCACGTTGTCTCCGGGCACAGCCTCTTGCAGAGCCTCGTGGTGCATCTCCACAGACTTGACTTCAGTGGTAATGTTAGCGGGAGCGAACACTACAATGGTGCCAGGCTTGAGGATTCCAGTCTCAACTCGGCCCACGGGTACCGTGCCGATACCACCGATCTTGTACACATCCTGGAGGGGAAGTCGCAGGGCTTTGTCTGTGGGGCGGGCAGGGGGAAGGATGGCATCCAGAGCCTCGATGAGGCACTTGCCTTCAGCCTTTCCTTCCTTACGGTCCACAGCCCACCCCTTGAACCAGGGCATCTTGGATGACGGCTCCAGCATGTTGTCTCCATGCCACCCGGAGATGGGGACGAAGGGGACAGCGGCGGGGTTGTAACCGATCTTCTTGATGTAGGAGGACACTTCCTTCTTGATTTCCTCGAACCTAGACTCGCTGAATGGGGGCTCGGTGGAGTCCATCTTGTTGACACCGACGATGAGCTGCTTGACTCCGAGGGTGAAAGCGAGAAGGGCGTGCTCGCGGGTCTGGCCGTTTTTGGAGATACCGGCTTCGAACTCACCAGTACCGGCGGCGACGATCAACACGGCGCAATCGGCTTGAGATGTTCCAGTGATCATGTTCTTGATGAAATCTCTGTGCCCAGGAGCGTCGATGATTGTGACGTAGTACCTGGCTGTCTCGAACTTCCAGAGGGCGATATCGATGGTGATACCACGTTCACGCTCCGCCTTCAATTTATCCAAGACCCAGGCATATTTGAAGGAACCTTTGCCCATTTCCTGGGCCTCCTTCTCGAACTTCTCAATTGTGCGCTTGTCGATACCTCCACATTTGTAGATCAAGTGACCGGTGGTAGTGGACTTGCCGGAGTCGACGTGTCCGATAACGACGATGTTGATATGAATCTTTTCCTTGCCCATTGTGATAAATCTGAAAGTAAAATGTATCCTTATTAGAAATCGTAATTAAATTAATGTGTAGGTGACATTACAGCAGCTACAAGTCGTGCAAGACCAGAACAATATGGCGGACGACCAGGTCAAAAATCGGGAATATCTGAATAAACTACTATATGGGCGTATTCACTGAGAAAAAAGGCGCGCAGTGCAGACAATACTTAGTTTCTTAAAGTTTTATTATTATTTTAACAACTTTTACGAAGTCATTGCACCATTTGACACGTTAAAAGTTATAACCACGTGTTTAGTAGACACCGGTGACGCGTAAGCACATGTACGGAAAAACTCTTATCCAGACAAACCAAAACTCTGGTAATCTGTCGTAATTTCTTAAGAAATAGAGCAATTTTTAAAGTTAAGCCCAAAATACGAAGGAAATGTTGTCCATACGACAAAATCACACATATTGCACAGATTAATTAGTTGATCACTGTCTCTTGAAACTTTGAAAAGCACTAGTTTAGTGTTGAATATACTTGGTACTATTAAATGTTAATAACATTATTGTATGTTAAGACGATTTGCAAAAAGTTTTAGCAACTAATACATAAAATTCAACAGCCATTGCATGCAAAGCCGTTACCTGTGAGCACCGGCACAATTAAAGAATCCACGCACGGCAAAAGTCCCAAAGAGAATGGACGAGAAATAGTTAGTCACGAAAGACGAATTTGTGGAACCATATCCGCTTTGCAACGTACGCAACTGTATTGGCTACGTTTACTTCAGCACTCAAAAATATCCTACTTCGTAGCAAATAACGGGGCTAGTAGTTAATTTTAATCATGTTGGGCAGAAATGAATTTTTTTTACATACACCTACATTTTTACATACACATACATTTTTTACATACACATACATTTTTTACATACACATACACCTACAAGTTGACCAAATTTATTTTAAATCTTAAATTAAATATCTGTAGAGACAAAATCATTACGGTTTTCATTACACTGCGAATTATGCATCAAATCAAAAAGCGTTTTAAAACTTACACAACCCGTGATTTTATAAAAATGTTCCCAAAAGTATTTTCTGTTCTAACTTCTTTATCATAATTAATCATTTATCATCTATTTTAGAAAAGATAAGAATAACGTGGTTTAAAAATATACAAGTTATTTTTATTGGAATTGGACAGTTAGTAGTACTGAAAATAAATTGTTTACAATGGAAATAATGTCGCATATTAAACTCTAATCTTAATAAATATGATAAGGTTTATAAGTCTGACTCCGCTTTCTAAAATTTTATGTTAGTTTTGTAGTATGGTAAAAAATTTCACTTCTAACAGCCTAAATAAAAATAAAAAGTTTTACAGTACAAAACCATGTGTCAAAATAAACGTCAAATAAGTACACTAACTTGTCAAAAATAACAATGAATAAAATATACATAAACTGAGTACGATTGATTAATTTTCGCTTCAAGCAATCAATATTTCATATTAAGATATGAGTTCAACAATGCCGGGCCCCAATATTTTAATTACGGGTACGGTATTAGTAATTTTAACCTTCATAGTTATAATTTGTATAAAAAATAATTTTCAAAATTATAAAATATAGCTTCGTATTGCTGATTTATAGCTATCCTCAATAGTTATTGTTTTATATGGTTATTTTATTACTTGTATTCTATATCCAGGTACTCCAGGAGTTGGAAAAACCCATTTGAGTCGAGAATTATCTAAGAAAACCGGTCTCCTTTGGCAAGATATATCTAAAATTGTGAAAGACAACAAATGCTTCACAGAATATGATAAGCAATATCAAACTTCCATCTTAGACGAGGAAAAGGTATTTTTAACTTCCATATATAACAAAGTCGCTAAATCCCAGGAGAAAAGTTCGTTATATAGAAAATTCGCTGTTTAGAATACATACAAAATTTTAAAATTTACAATTTAGGTATATCGTATGTCGTACATTTTACTCTCTCTTTTTTATATAGACTTAGGGGAATACTATGAGTACTGGCTAGTTGGCCACAGAAAACATTATTCTTTATCTTTACGTATTTAGTATAACAATAATCTAAATCCACTTTCTATTTCAGTTATTAGACTACCTGGAACCAATGATGAGTCAAGGTGGTAATATTGTTGACTACCATGGATGTGAGTTTTTCCCAGAGAGATGGTTTGATATTGTATTTGTATTGCGTACAGACAATACTATTTTATATGACCGATTAGTTGCAAGGTGAGTTTTCAGTTGCATTATACAGATGTTTCACTATTTTTGTTACT
The DNA here is from genome assembly GCA_022494985.1 of Micrasema minimum. Classification (NCBI taxonomy): domain Eukaryota; kingdom Metazoa; phylum Arthropoda; class Insecta; order Trichoptera; family Brachycentridae; genus Micrasema; species Micrasema minimum. The sequence continues at coordinate 24,988 of JAGVSP010001239.1, forward strand.
CCAAAAATGTAATAAATTTAAAACAAATCATTCTGTACCTATTATATTTAACACAAAATAAATCCAAAGTACTTCATTTGTTGTCCTTAAGTATTTCTTTTACTGCCTATGTTTTGTCGTCGTCCCACCCCCCCCTTAATGGGACGGGACTACGCGAGCGGCGTGCGCACCCCCCCCCCCGCACTCCCTCCCCTCGTCACACTTACCCTTATGTGCCGCGCATGAACTCAGATGACCAGCTGTGAATAGGGTGTGCGTAATTTGTAAAAATTAAAGGAATAACAGTCATTCAGTATTTAGAGTCAAATTTTCTTCAGACACCTTCCAATAAAATACACCATGTAAAAGTTTCTTCAGCATTTTTAAAGTAAAATAAAACAAGGTGTTTTTTGTATTTTATTTTGTATTGTACTTAAATTTTGATAATTTTTTTACAGGGGATATTCAGGAAAAAAACTAGAAGATAATATTCAGTGTGAAATATTTCAAACAAATTTGGAAGAAGCCCAATCTTCGTACAAACCAGAAATAATTCACGAGCTGCAAAGCAACAATGAAGATCAAATGCTCGAAAATATGAAACTTATAATAGATTGGATTAAGCAGTGGAAAAAAAATAACATCTAGTCATTTTTCATGTTACATTACTAATGATAAGATATGAGTTTACCAATTTAGAACCTTTTTCTCAATAAATTATCACATAGATCCTTCATTGTCGAGGAATTGCAGTTTTTACCCTAATTTCTCACGTATTTATGAACATGTTACACAATGATGGGATGTTATTTTTTTTACAGCACTTAGTTGTTGATTATTAGCAAAAATTTAAACATACAAACATATAGAGTTGGGTATTTCCAACATCATACATAGTTAAAAGTAGACCTAATAATATTCAGGTCGGAGATCACCCATACATCAACTTGTAGATACAGATTGGTACGAGGTCAATATCGACCTTATATTGACATAAATCTAATCGTCAATAAACGCTTGTATTGACGCTTGTATCTACATGTCAATAACATATTGGTGATCTGTCCCTGGATATCAAAATGCAAACATTGTTAAAGGACAATATGAATTGTTACAGCACTGTATATGAAATGTTATATTACTTGTTTACAACTTACTTACAACCTGTTAAAATTGTAGAAGTATTTTTGGTAGGTATAATGAAAATAAGAATATTATGTTTGCCTTACTGTCAAATTAATATTAGTATTAAAAATGTATGTAAGTAAAAATTGGTACCAATTAATTCAACCATCAATAAGAGCACAATAATTAACACTTCGCCTGTATGAATTAAAGCAATGTATTACATCGTACTTGAACTTTTTATTTCTTCGTTTACAAAGATAAGTCCTTGCAGTGGTAATATCCTTATAGTATTGTGAAATGTACAGTATATCTTTACATTTTTTATAACATTGAATATTTAGATATTCAGACTTCTCCACCTTACATATGAGAATTGTTTATAGACATCATTAAAAATATTAACTACAAGCAGGGCTTTTTTTCCATGTAACGCGGTGGAACGGCGTTCCGGCACCTTTTTTCACGGTTTTATTTTAAAATCAATTGAACGAAAAAATATTTGCGCTTAAGTAATTATAATAATAATTCGTTAAAATGATAGCGTGGCTTAGCTCCTTTTAATTTCATTTAAGTTACATTTGAATATAATTTTTTTTATTAAAAAGCTTGACATGAAGTGCGTTCGGGCACCTTTTTTTTAAAAAAAAAAGCCCTGACAAGTTAATTTGTGTTGAAATACCGGTTTATCATTTTTAAAACATGGATCTGACGGATATAATAATTTACAGATGAGAAAATAGGAATTAAGACGGGGATTCAAACCGGAGATCTCTGTACTCAAACACCGCGACGCTACCACTGGGCCACCACCCGGTTACATTATCTTGTTAAAATATAGATTTGTATTGTCAAGCCCTTAAACTATTCCTGCATTGGAAAACATTTCAATTCAATCATTACTACATGCCTTTAATTCAACATTACTGCTTACATTTAATTTACTTGATTATCTTTAGGTAATTCTTCAGCATTTGAAATAGTGTATGTATGTAAATAATCATCTTCTAATGATTCGGCAGCACTCAATGTTGATGAATCATCTATAGTTTTTTTAACTTGATTTCCTTGATTTTTGTCAATTGTGTATGTGCATTCACTCTTAGATTTCTGATTTGGAGGCTCGTGAACATCAGCTCTTAATTGGAATATCTGATTAAAATGTGAGAGATCTACTGATATTGTAGTATCACTATTACTACCAGATTTCACTTCTTGTTTTCCTTTATGTTCATCAGTAATTTTGTTTACATTATTTATTAATTTCAATGCATTCGATTTCTTTTCTGCATACTCTCGACCTTTTCTTGCGATTAAAAGGACATCATCCATTTTGCTTATCAAATTCCATAACTTGGAACCATGTAGCTTTTCAAAGAATCCCTTATTAACACTAGCGTTGCTTGATAACCTTTTTTTAAACTTGAATCGTTTTTGGCTTGGTATGATTTCGTCTAATTTATCCTTATCAAAATATCTTTTTTTATCATCTTCACCTGATATAATATTCGATTTTTTGATATTGTACATTTGGTCAGCCAATATTTCCATATTTAAGTTTATATCAATGTAATCATCTACAAAATCACATATTAATATGGGACATTTAATAAATCCGCATCCCATAGCGATTATATTGTAGTATGGGTGAATGTGAAGCGCCGTAATTGTGTGATGATCAAATGCACTCGGATTGTAAATTGCCATTAGTTTTCCTGTTGATGCAGACCAAACACAGTTTCCAATTAAAATTGATGATCCACACGAAGATACAGATCCTCTTAATTGATATCTGTAAATAAATCTATAAGAATAACCCTGTTTTGGACAATCAGAAAAATTATTTTAGTATTTTCTGTATAGTCTGTATATATAAAATTTATTAGATAAATACTTACACAAACTCGAATCCATCTTTCAAACAAAGAAGTGGTGTTGATGTGGCTATATCTAGAACCCAGGAAGTGGTATTCCTTAATACTACTAATATTCTTCTACTATCAGGAAACATGACAATATCATTTATAATGTGGTTTCTGATTTCGCTTACTCTAACCGTCCCTAAAAAAAAATTAAATTTACATCCGTACAGCAAAAATTATTTTCAAGGACAGAAAAAATGTGGTAAGTATATTTATCACACTTGAATCTTAGGTATCTTTGTGTACTAAAATATATTTTTCTTGACATGAATAATTTGTAGTAATATTTTTTAATATTTAAATAATAGATACTTACAAGGCTTTAAACCAATTTTGTTTGTTATGATTCCACTTAATAATCAATCCTGTGCTGTCTCCTGAATAGAAAACGTTACTCTTATTTACAAAACAAATAGAATTTATAAATCCTTCGTGGCCTAAAAGTTCCTGATTTAGGTGATACTCATCATCAACTTTTGACCAAACACGTACAGTCTTGTCGTAACATCCTGTTACAATAGCATCGCTGAGGGAACAAAATTGTGATGAGTACACAAAGGCAGGATGAACTAACTGTTGCAAAAGGTTTCCTTTTTTATCATTCATGTCCCATATACACACTGTCGAATCGGCAGAAGCTGTCAGTAAAATATCGCCTAATAAACTCCAGCAAACGTCGTATACAAAGTTTTTATGATGGATTAGTTGAGCTTCTTGTATAAACTGGGGAACCTGCAAAAATATTTATTTTAGCTCACAAAACTCATTATTTTGAGTGTGCATTACTTTTTCTGTTTCTTTAAACACTTTTATATGGATATCTTATAAAAGTGATTCTTCATCTGGTGAAATTTTAACAGGTTAGACCATTTTTAATATCAAAACTGCTAGACTAACTGTATTACTAAAAATATATTATTAGTTTGATGTAATTTAAAAAATATATTTCATTTTTACAAGATTGTTACATAAAGTAAAATGGTGGTGTGATTCATATTGTAAACTTGTGCTAAGATTGCTGATCTTTACTAGTTGAATATGAATTCCCAAAAAATTATGTTTGATAAACAATGTACAGTAGTCGGAAAGAAAAACAAGAGACTCTGCCATAGTCAGGTAACTATGGCTTCTGTTGCAATGACAATGTTCTACAATGTTGGAGTAGATTATGGCTGACAGTATTTTCTTAAAACCAATAGGTTTCATTTACAACCAACATCTGTAATGTGTTTCAAGTTTGGAAAACCAGTTAAAATGTATCTTTGTTTACAGATTACTGAACAATATAATTTTCACAAATTTATCAATTAATAAAACTGCCGTGTGTATTATTTCAAGGATATCTTACCTTATAAATGTATACAATAAAATTGTCATGATCGCTTGTAGAATACGCTAAATATTTCCCACAATGACTGAATTTCAGTATAAATGCTCCTTTTTCTCTACTCTTTAAGCATTTTATGATTTTATTGGGTATTTTACATTCTTCTCCGTTAGCTCTTTTGCTATAATCTGTTAAGGGTTCATCTTTGATTAGAGATTTAGAATGGTTTGTACTGTTAGGAACTATGTGTTCTTTGAACTGCTGAGTATTAAAAATATTTAACTTAATGTTTTGAATATATTCCTGCTTTTTGTTTATCTGAACAGCCTTCAACGTAATATACAATATACTGGGATATATTTTCCATTTATTTTCCTTCCAAGATTCATAAGGTTTCAAGTGTAAATTATTTTTGTCGTCAAATATATTATACAACTGCAGCTTTATTTTTCTGTTGAAAATATGTTTTCTGTTACTCCCTAAAGGTTTGAGAAAAGCCCAGGCTATAGTTTGGTGCTTTCTAAGATCTGTAAAATCAAATCAATGTAGTTATTATGGTTATTAAGGAATATGGAAATATAGATATTTAAAAAAAATTAACATTTGAGTTCTTATGATATACACAAATATTTCATAGAGCATTTAACAGGTTAAGGGCGGATTAACTTATAATATTTTAATTTAATGCTATTCATATTCTAATATTGTAGGTACATTATTTAGAGTAATGATCATTTTTAAACATGTTTGGAAAATTAAACTAAAAATTACTACCTACCGTCGTCTTTGCTGAACTTTTTGTCCAGTGAATCGGCAATTTCAAAAAATATTATGATGTTAGATACTTTATTGGTTTCCTCTATTATTTTATCCTCAAATAAAATAAGCTCATTCCATTCTGGTACTATAGTTCTGAAACACAATGTTCATGCATATTAATGGTGGGTGTGGTGAATACTATTTTTTTGTATTATTATTTTACATATTAGTATTCTAGTTTAGAAATACACTTTTCCCTCTATCTATGTGAGTTCTTATTAATGAATAATTTTCACACAAAAAAAACTAGGGCATAAGCCACAAACCATACAATATACTGCTTTATATGGAGCTGAGCGTTTTCTTGCCGAATCAACTTCTAATAGGGGAAACCATGTCTCTTTGCAGTATCCAAGTTTCCTCTCTTAGAAATCTTGCAGTATTTAGTAGCATTATTCATAGTAATATGTTCGAATAAAAAAGACATGCAAAAAACTGTTTCTAGGACTTTGTGTGTAAATGGATCACTACAGATACTCACAGCTCAGTTTCTTTCCATAAAAAGATACCAAAAAGTCACCTAGATGCTAAAAAAATAGTAATTTTTAAACTGGAAAACTATGCAGGAAAATAATGTATGAATACTTTTTCCAATTTCGTTCCAGATTATAAAAACAATGCTGGTTTAAATTGTTTGATCCCCACTCATATCGTACCTATTTTTAACAAAATCAAATGGTTTGCTGCAAACAAAATTTCCATTTGGTGATTTTCCAAGGTTCAGATATTTTTCATTTTCAAGGTTCATGATGTATATTTTGACAAACGGGTATATAAGAAAAGGATGATTTTTCAAAATTTCAGTTTTCATTATATGTACACCTGCAAAAAATGACATTTTTAAAATAAAGTGTAAAAAAGGAAAAGCAATGCAGACGACTAACTACTATATTTATGCTTAGTTTACTGTTATTATTCCATAATGTTAGAACTAACTAACGAGAAGGGCGCAGACCTGAGTTGAGAAGATGGAAATGTAACTTGGAGGCAGTTTTTGGAATTTATATACTTGACAGAGCAGGTATGGAAAGATTCCATGAGAAAATGAAAAAATGTGTTTTAAAAAGTCCATACTCACCAATTACGCAGAATAAAGACTTGGGTTTTTTTCTTTCTTTTTTTAATGGCTTTAATTCTATTTCTTCAACATTTCTTTTTAGAAGCAATTCTTTCTTTGCAATAGGTTTTTTTAATGCAGAATTTGTTGAATTACGTTCACTTTTATTCTTTGAGCTGTGTAATGACTCGTCCAATGATTCAGATTTGTTCTGAATTGCATCCAAATTATTTACAACAGTTTGACCATTACTTGAATTGAAAACTGTGGATGTTTTTACATTTAATGCTGTACTTTTTTCTTCATCTAAAACTTCCAATAATGATTCAATTGATGTATTCGAGTTTGAAATGGTATTTTTGATAGGTTTATTGTAAGGACTACTTCTTTCTGAAGAGTTATCCGTGTCCACAAAAGTAGATGATAGTTTATGCAGCTGAAAATTATCAGTTCTGGCATGCACCGAGGAATTACTATTTTCGCCACTTTCATTTTCAGGTAATGCTTCTGCATCTATAAGATGCCTTTGAGAAGAATATAGATTGTGTTTCCTAGTAGAAAATAGCAAAAAACAAATTTGTAAAAGTTAATAAACAACGCCAATTTTTAAAATCGACCCCTACGTATAATATCGTAAGCCACATTATTCGATTTTACAAGGGGGGGGTTTAAACTATTTCTATATGTTGGGTATATGCGTCCCAAAGAAACTTAACTAATAGCGAAATGTTTTTTCTATTTAAATATATAATGAAATACAAGCTAAATACACGACAGTGTGTGGCTAACAATATTATATGTACGAGGGGTCGAAATGTTTTTTGTAACTCTTGTAAAAAGTGCATTCAAAATATATTTATTTAATATACGAAAATTCATGGTCAACAAGTCTACTTTAAATAATTATGCTTTTAGATTAATCTCAAAATCATTACCTATGATTTCCTTAAACTTTTTAAGCACATCAATTGCCGATCAAAATCATTACAATATGTATATTTACTTTTTATTTGAGTTTGAAAAATCCATAATTTCAACAATATAGATGATAAAAATAAAAATTTTACAAACCTTAATGGAGAAGAAATATTTTTGAGAAACTCCATTGATTTTTTAACATTCCCAGGTAAACTAATGAAATATAGAAATAGTGCTTCAATAGTATTTCTTTAAAATTTATTAGAAATAATTTTTCTTTATATCTTCCAACTTTATCTCTTGAGTAGAAATTGATGAAATGAAATGTCAACTTATAACCAACATTATAATAATACTTTTTATTGGTAGGTGTAACCATGGAAACGCATCCATCAAAAAAAAAAAAGCAGGTGTACCCAAGAACACTAAAATTTTATTATCTACCCACTCAATAAACCAAACTTTGTATGCAATAGAAATGGGATTAAATAATTATTTCTCCATAAACCGTTGTAACAAAACTATTGTTTTTAAATTACGAATGACGATCTATACAATTTTGCATTGAAATTTGACTGCACATAAGAACAGAATGATATTCAAATATATTTTATTATATGCAAGCGTCAATATCGGAGTTTATTATACCTCCATATTATTATTATAGTACAACCTCCTAGGGTGTACCTATTTAGCAAGTTTTTTTAAATTTTTTATATAAAAACAAAAATAATATTTCAATCTATAAATACTACTTTCAAGAAAACTTATCATGTTGTCTTTAAAAATAGGAATCAAGTCGTGGTGGAGTGCAGGGATTCGATCCAATGATCATTAATCGGCAACGCTTACCAACAATTTATTAATTCACCGAGTCATGTAAAACAAAAGCAGCATTGTCCACTTTCTTTAATTGTTGGCAATCATTAAAAAAGCACTTATTTAATTCTGCCATCTTTGTATTGGACACTGCCACAACATCAAAACTTTCAATCTAAAATTTTATGGTTACTACCATTTTTTTGCTGGGAGTGTGGATTTTTATAAAGGCGACATAATTTTTCTGCACAGTAACGGAGGGAGTCACAGTCGGCCACAGTGTTGCCATATAGGAGAGAGTATTTTAAAAACTTTTTATGAAACTGAAAATTCATGTTATATTTTTTTTATATAGCATCCTAAAAAGTAATAAAATGTTTTTCTTGGTAATTGGTGCCACAACAGACCTGCGCGGCCTTTTACCTCTGCCTACCCCTTCAATGAAATGGCGGTGGGTTAGTTACTTTGGTTACTCCTCTTCGAGCTAAAGGTTATATAATACACATTTTGAATGAGAAAATTCCTAGTGATTTTGAGAATAATTGTACCTCAAAATGCAAACTTATGAAAGAATGTGCATAAAATACTTAGTATTATAAATAAATAATGTAAAAATAAAACAATACTTCATACAATTTATTTAATTTTATTATTCAATAATAAAAAAGTAATCCATAAGATCTTTTCAAACAGTATTTGTAACTGAAAATTGACAACCGGTTTCAGGGCACTCCCTGCTTATTTCTTACAACTACTTTGAGAATAGGTTTTACATCATTCTGGTAAATGTTACCAATAACTAATGAAACTCTTTATAGTTCAGTCTTCTTCACGTTTCCATTCTGTCATACCCCTTAAGTTCTACAGTAGCGTGTTTAGCTATGTACTTGATAAAATCATCCAATTCTCGACCGCCCTGAAAAATAAGACAGGATAAAATATATATTGTATTTCAAATACATACATGTAAAGCACATCCAAGATGAATAGATAAAATAAAACAGAATAAGAGCATGTATCAGCTAACTGTTTACTTGAATATGTGCGGCCTGACAAAAGACTATGGAAAACAATGAAATTAATAGTTTGTAACCTCACCATCAGCCGTGAAGTGCTATTTCATAACTTAAAAAATAAATGAATAGGTAACATAAAAAATAAATCATGCAATCTTATGGTACGTGAACAAATTTTAACTCATAAATATTGTTTATAGGAAAGCGTATGTGGCTTGTGCTTGAAGATCAAGTTCTTTATGATTATATTTTAGAATAGAAATTTGTTTAGAATATATAGTTTATACAAACCTCATAAGATACTGGATTCATCTTGCTGTCCTTGGGAGCCCAATACAGAGTTGGGAATCCACGAACTTGGAAAGTTGGAGGGACATCATTATTAGATGCGTCAATCTTCACAATCTCCACATCCTCATCCTTCATCTGTAGGGAAAAAGATAATTTTATCTTTAACTTTTAAATGAGAAATCAACGTTATTAAAATAAGACAGATTTCTACTGTTATAATGGTGCATGCAGCAACAATTTGTTGCAGATATTTTGCCAAGATTAGAGCCCAAAACCTCATACATGTGTGGAAATCCAACAAACAAAAAACCACACTATAATGAAGAGTTCATTCTTCCTTTACGGAAAAATGACTTACAAAATCATTTGGACAGTAGCAGATTTTGCAAGTATGTAGTGTTTACACAAACTTCATTACTGAATAAATTGCCAAACGTAGGCACTAGCGCCAAGATCAATACCCTTCCACAATCTGCCAGTCCAATGAAATATTTTTGTATTTAAACATACCTTTTCTCCGAGCTCATCGTAAATAGGAGTAAGTTTCTTGCAATGCCCACACCATGGAGCATAAAACTCAATAAGAGTATCTTTTCCATTTTCAAAAACGATTTCATTAAAGTTCTTTCCAACAGCCACTTTGACGGGACCATCGTTTGAATCAGGGATAGGTTCAGATTTAAGGTAAGGGGTAAGCTCATCATTCATCAATTTGTTTAAGAATGACTGGAAGTTTTCAACACTGAAATAAATTAAGAATCATTAACAAATTACAAATTTATGGCATAATACTAGAGTTTAATGCTATTTATTACACATAATACATATTTGTATTTTTGAAAAGTAATACAAAACTAAGTTTAGACAATTAAATACCTGAATTCCTCGGACATAATGAATTTCTGTTCTGCGGCATTGTGTGCCAGAATCACTGGCTTGTCACCCTTTACATAATCCAAACCAAATTCATTCAGTTCATGAGTAAAGTCATCCTTAGAGCTGATAGCAAATGTAAAATCATTAGAAAACTCTGTGGCAACCTGGAAATAAAATAAAATTTTTGTATTAAAATATATCGCCAGAATGTATTTTTCTATATGTAAAATAAAGCAACTGAATAAAAACTTTCAGTCAAATGCATGTTTACATTAAGTTATAATGATTCTATTAAATTATTTAGCAGTTTCAGTAAAATGGCCAAAAATTGACGATACCTTTAAGATTCTGTTCCTCCAGTAATTTGTTCCCTTAACATTTTTAACATAATCAACACTATAATAAGCAATAACAAGAGGCTTCTTGAATTCAGACAAATTATCCCTCACGCGATGACCAACCAAGCCATGACTGTAAAAAAATAAACAGCATTGTATAAGCTTTTCACTAAATAGTATATTTTCAAGGTAACAATAAACAAAGTTTTATCATTTAGATAAGAAATCTAAATAAGTCAAGTGAACTTCCTTATCTTCTCATTAATATATTGTTTTATGATTAAAAAATACTTTGAAAGTTATTTTAATTATGTAACTAAAATTACATATTGTTGCAAGTTATATAACACATAATGTTTTATTTGCCATATGAGAAATACATCAAATTCTATTTTAATTAGGGTTGCGGAGGTGGAGTCGGAAGAAATTTTTGGCTTCAATAAGAGTCAATAAATGTTTTAATTATTTGACACAGGATAACATTTAACAATTGTGGGTACCATCTACATTTAAAAAAAAAACTTTGGTATGAAAAGTTCAAGAATATTGAATCATGCATTTCAAATATTTTTCATTATGTACTTACTAATTCTTAGTAATGAATTGGTTGATATCTCCTGAGTTAGCTGATCCTGAGTAATCAACTGACTCGTCTTAAATTTGTTGGAAAGGTGTTTGGGTCTGAAGAGAACGATTGCATCACTGTTGAAGATAAACAAATTAATTAGCACTTATACCCTCCAGTCTTGAGACTCTTTGAAGAGTGATAAAAAAACTTCACTGTTTCAAATATTTTGCTGTTTATTATAGAAACAGATCAAATTGATGCAGAATCTAAACATTACCTACGGTTTTGTACCAATTCTATCACTATTATTTTTGTTCTGTATGAAAAAGAGTGAATTTTGGAGCACACCTTAAGAATTTGGCGGGAGCCACCCGCCCAAAACAAAAGTACGCTAGAGGTCCAATGGCGGGTGTCACCCACCCGAGCTAACTGTCTTGTAAAAAACGCGGTAACTTTCTTATTTCTTCATAAAAAAATATACGGTTACTACCATCTGTTGTAAAACAAATTAAGCTTCCCTACAAACAAAAGAAACATAGTCGATAAAACAGATTTTTATTTGAAAATACCGATCAAAAATAAACGAAATTTTTACAACTGTCATTCCCAGTGATAAAAATGATAGGATTCTATCCCAGTACTAAATCTATCCGGAAGTTTTGTAGGTGATAATTGGCTGACGTGTTCAGTTGAGGATGAAAATTTGGATGAAAGGACATGAGGAAGGTCGAAATTCTAGAAAAGAGTAAGACCTTGTACTCTGGACATGAAAGAACCTTTAGATGGCAAACCCACACTTCTTAGCCGGGAGAGAAAAAAGTGGCTCCAAATACTACGCAGTGTGCAGTGACTTAAATAAAAATAAAAAAAACGGTGTGGTTTTGCTAAACCTGTACACGAAAACCTGGTCTGCATCCAGGACTGTGATTTAAAAAAATATCATACGGATAGAAAATTTAAACAACCCATGATAGTAGGAAGAAAATGCTTTTTATTTCAAATAAATACTTTGGCAAATGAATACTTTGTGTATTTTTTTTGTAAATCTATTCCGCATTGTATTCTTTTTGCAAAAAACCAATTCAGTGCTGGCTACAACCAAAAGTGTAAATTAAAAATACCTCAAAGGGTTAAAGCCTCGCAAATTTTATGAGTAGTGAAATCGAACGTTAACATCGCAACACCTTTAACTTTTGTGCAAATATCAATCTTATTTTAAGAGATTATTACTATTATTATTACATAAGCGAATTTACTAAGTAATGAGGTTAACGCATTGCACAAAATTTTATGAACATGGGAAACGTTTTCGGGGAAAGGGGGTCATAATTATATCCTTAAATACAATTTTTTAATTCAAGATGGGGGGGATGCAATTTTCCCCCCTTTGCCTATTGTAATTTCAATGACAATCGCACTTAAGAGTTAACTCCAGTCGTGTGTCGGAGCTGACTCACACACAATTTTTTTTCTTCATGTATCAGTTGCATTTTGGTGGTAGTAAAAAAAAAAATTAAAACATAAACAAGTACATAGCTTTTGAGTGTGCCAACAAGGCAATTAGATAAATTATCAACATATCTGGTGAATATGTTATGAGCCACACTATGTACATAACAAGCAGATGGAAAAAGAAAATAATTAAATTACCTTTCAGTTGATCAAAGAACACATTAATGTTGAATTTAGTGGTTGATTACATATTTGCTTAGTAAAAAAATTTACATTCATGCATTCTGTACCAATAATATGTAGATGTATTTCAATAAAGAAAACAGAAATAATGTTGGTTACACTTTGATGTAAAAAATATCAGGAAAGTAAACCGATTTATACATGTACACATCAACAATTTTACTACATTCACAGCTAAACCTAGAATCATATTGTGATCCCATAGTTAAGAGTCAAGATCTTTGTGAATGAGTACCAATTAAAATTGTATTAATGACAAGGTTTCTTTAAAATTTATATAGGTATATGAACATATAAAAAATATTTTATTTTTATTATTTCCTGAATACTTAAAAAATCCAAATTGCCTAATAATAGCAGTGATTCATAACTGTTTACAACTAAAAAATAACACTAAAAATATCAACTCACGTTTTGCCTTGTGCTTTGAGTATAGCTGCGTTGCTGGTGTGAGCAAAGCGCACCTTTTCTTTCAATTTATCAGCAATAGACAGGAAGGCGACCTTGAGGTCCGACTCCGATTCGAAGAAACCGACAACGGCCACATCATTACTGGACAGGAACTTGTCTAAATCAGCTTGAGTGTGGAGGGTGGCAGAACTGGGGCCAGCTTGTGCTCTCATGTATTTTACGATTCCAACTGAATAAAAATAAAAATAATATCTAAGAAAGATAGAAGTGTGAGGAATGGCCCAAAAAACATTTCCCATAAAAAAAACTTGAAGAGGAGCAACCGTTGCGACAATACTAAGCAGAATGCTCTCTGATTGGTTGGGGATCTACCAAGGTTTTGTTGAAGATCCCTGATTTAATAAAAAATATCACTGTTATTTAAAAAAAAGTATACATCGCACTAATACAAGGAGTGATGAATGTGTTAGACTCTTGACAAATTTAGTAAGATGTTTGACCTCGGTGATAATGATTATTAGTTAGTAATAGTATTGAATTGCTATTTGCTTTTACCCCCCACGAATCTTTCTAAATGTATTGTAAAATTATTCATACTTTTAATTACAATCCCCAAACTGTTCTATATTTAGGGTAAAATTATAGGATAATAGATAATTTAAAAAATACATCAGAACATTAGTTTATATAAGATTGGATAAAAAAAATATTTTATTTGGTAAACTAGGAGAAATTATCGAATTGACAAATACTTGTAATTTTTATTCTAATTCAAATGTAAAAAAAGTAAAAATAAAACCAAAAACAAAAAGTACTAGCGGCTATCGGTCCTATTTCAAATCAAATTTAAAAAGCTCTGTCACCTCTAACTGAATGAAATATTTCCTAATTACAAATTATAATAAATTTACATTGCAATTATATTCTAATATTTATTAACTGGATACACATAAACAGTAAAAAAATTCATCAAAGTATCCGTATCGTATAATTTTTATACGGAATACTGAAATCTGACTGCTCCAGTTACATAGAGGTGATGGAGGTTTTTCAATTTTTACATGGAATAGGACCACAAGAGTATAAATAATTATAAAAAAAAATACTAAATACAATTATTCACAGAATCATATTTTATATTAAAAACAAACAGGTAGGTAGACTTATAAGTGCTAACTCGAAAAAATTATAGTCACAAGAAAACTGTAAAATACCATTGAAATGATTTTTAAACAAATATGCAATGATAAAATGTTTTCCTTAGAAAATCAAAAAATTAAGTAATGATCACTCTACATGCACCAACAAAACCATTTTGCATGTCATTGCAATATTGTCTAAAGAACATCCCAGATATTTTTAGTTTCTGAGAACAGTGCACATGGTTTATACAGGTAACCTCTGTGATTTACCTGCACAGACCAACACAGTGCAGATATTTCACAGGTTTTTAACATGATGTGTGTAGCCTGCATAATTTTAAAAAAAATGTGCTGTACCTGCTTCACGAGGTCCGCTGTAATCTTGAGAAAACTCTCCGTTACGGAAGATCTTGAGTGTGGGATAGCCAGTCACTGAATATTGTCCACAAGTGTCTTTTCCTTCTGCAGTACAGTCAACCTTGATCAGAGCAATGGGTGGATCATCATCCTTCATTATTTCGGAAGCCTTTGCGTACTCTGGTTTAATTTTTTTGCAGTGGCCGCACCTGTAATACGTTCAAATAAATATAAGACTCAATTTGTCCATTACATTCAACACACTGCGTTTTTTTGTGCTTGAGGTAAAAACTTAAGATACCACTTCAGACATGTCAAAATATCCGCAATCATTTATATTTCACAAATAAAGGTAAAAGAAGATGTAATGAATATGCAAAACAGTAATCTAAATAAATGAAACTTACCATGGGGCATAAAACATGACTAGTGCGGTCTTAAAATCTTTCACTCTCGATGAGAAGTCTGAGTCAGTTAAATCCAAGACATTATCGGCATAACTAATTTTGTAATAATGAACATAGCAAAAAGAATCCTAAAATATGAGACTTCATTTTAGAAAGAATTGTGCCGGTACCGGCGCAGCAATGTTAATCACAAAGTGGGTGACAGGAAAATAATACGTGTACAGAAATTTGCTTGAAATTGCTCAACGAACGAGTAAATTACACACACATCAAAGAACTGACCTGTGGCTGTTTCTGATTGGTCAATTTTATGCAATAGACAATAATATTTTATCAATGTCAAAAATAAAACGAAGAAATTCTCTTGCTCTACGACACCACGGATAAATATTTTACACTATGGTCTATCTTTCGCAGTCACTTTTCATTTTGCATTAGTGGGTAATCTGTGGTATTAGTATTTGACAGAAAATAAGTTAGGTTAAAAACACATATAAATAATTTATGTTTTTTGTGGCCAGTTTCAAAATGTTTCCTAGGTATTTATTAAATAGAATTTACCTAACCATTACGCTTTTTCCCCACAAGGGTAGGCAAAGAGGATAGAACGGCACACCACTCTGTCTTGATACACTTTATTTGCTTCCTCCACATTCACACAACTTTTTATGCACGTACTTCGATTATTCCGATTTTATTTACATGTTCACTTTCATACACTTGTATAATCATGTCATTTCTTGGTATTTGACTTCTACATTTAGACACACTTGCATTATAAATATTATTTTTGCTGTTCTTTTATCATTCATTTGGATACGCATCGCACCTTTAGAATTATAATGACCTAATTTTAAAAAATGAAAAAATGGGGTCAACATGAAATATTTACTAGAAAAATTAGGGTTTCTCATAATAGTAAAAGTTATAAGCATAACAAATTAGAGTCATCTTTAGGCGTTTCTTAGTACGTGAACAAAATGACTGAACCATTGAAGAGAGCCCTTTCTTGATTTTGTCGATCTCATGTTTATTCCAACTTTGTTTTAGCTCTAATTTCAACATCGGTACACCTATCACAAGTTTTATCACATATCGACATGGTAACTGCCAGCGGCGGCTAAAGGGGTTCAAAACAGGGGGATCATTTAAAAAAAAAATATTTTCTTATATTTAAGAAATCCGATTTGAGTATACGCAAACAAAAAAATGGTTACTTACATTCATATGGATCCATTTCAATGCACAAATACACTTTTTGGTTTAAACTTATAACTTTAGTTTAAATTAAATACTCAAATAGAAATACAAATTATAAGTATAGATAAACACTATTTAAACTTAATTATTTTAATGTTTAAATACTTTTTGTAAATCAAATCAAATTTCTGTCTTTACTTGTAGAAAAATTATATGCACTGTCTAGTTGAACTCTGATGTCTGTTGATCCAAGTAACATATAACTGTTTGAGTTGCTAATGTGTCTCTTTATCTTTTCTTTAAGGTGTTTTAAATCTGAAATTCCTGTCTCAGTTCATTGTGTTTCAGATTTGCAATCAAAAAGTAAACAATGAAAACAAAAATAAACACTTCGGATATCACAACCACATACCCATTTACTTAAATCGTAAATTTTAGTTTTAAAATATCTTTTTTTAAATCTTTGTGTTTTTTCTTTCGTTATTTGCACTATTTTCAAGACAGGTAATGGTCGTCCTATTGTTTTAATTTGAACTCTTTTTTCGTAGTTTAATGAGATTGATGCTATTTCTTTAAAAATTTCACTAACGGAATTCATCTTGAATATTCACATAAAACACAATTTTTAAATTAATTATATATCTACCACTTTAAAGTACCTATCCGCAATATTACTCAATTAGGTTATTTGGGTTTTCACTACAAACACTAAACGGTATTTCCAATAGTCCTGAATAAATATGATAACATACATAATATAATAACTTTTTTCTACTCGATATCCAAATTAATCAATCAATCAATATTTAAAACAGGAAACAAAACACTTTTTTGTGTCAAACGCGACAGATATGATTCAGATGAAGCCAAGAACTAATATATATTAAACTATAAAGATAAACCACTGATATACATAGCATGACAATACGTCTTTGTTTGAGACAAACCAAGGACAAACCTAAAATATTACACGTGTTAATTAGATGTTCAAGTTTTACTATACGCATCTCGCTTATTTTCATTGACTGCAAGTATGTCTGTCTCTTGGCCGGCAATGACCCATACCCGTATTATTTTTTTTAATACTGAAATTATCTACAAGAAATTTGACACGTAATATTTTGTATAGGATAAGCCGTATTTCTCTCCAGCAACTCGCGGTCAAAAGAACTTTTGACCGCGAGTTGATATTTCAACTCGTATATTATTAAGGCGCAGTTATTTTATTGTTTGAATAGAGTTTTTTTTATGATGATATTTATTTGACCTATTTTATTTTTATGTAGGTTGATGAAGTAATAATAATATATTTTTTTTTTTTTTTCAAATTTTTTTTTCTTCAATTTTTTTTTTCTTCCTTCTAATTTTTTGGTCCTCAATTTTGGGAGGTCAATGACCCTATGACCTATAGGGATAGCCGCCAATGGTAACTGCAATAGGTCAATTTTACCTTACTTTACGACCTCTTGCCATAACTGAGGGATCCCTGTCTTACATATTGCAAGGGTGGGGTAGGCTGTTTTTCATTGGCTTTATGACATACGATCCATTGCACGCTGTGTGGCTGGCTGAGTTGGTCACAGTGATGCAAAAAACCGAAAGCCAACTTTTTTGACATCCAACCTATTGCAGTTACTGTGTCGATATTGAATCGATTCAGATTCTCTTAATTTTTTTTTTTAACAATATAGCATAAACAATAGATAAAAAATTAAATTAAGATACACATTCATACATCTTCTCATGCAAAAATAATCTTCTTAACATTACAGAATAATTCTTAGGCGTAGATATGGAATCAAATCTTATATTTATAAACAGTATTCCACTGAATCTGGGAATATTCCACCTGGAGATGGAAAGGCACCTGATACAAAATCTGAGAGTAAATCTCAGGAAGCACAAGTTAATGAATCTTCCAAAAAAATTCAAAATATTTTAAAAGGGATGGTTGAAGACAGCGCCAAAAGGGGTACAGAGACCATTAAACCAATGTTCGTAATAAATAATACTGGTCTGAAGAGTCGTAGAACTTCACAAAAAAAAATTGTCGAAAAAACAGGTAATTTATTTATTTATATCGGCGGTTCCTATGTGCACTGCCGAATCTGCATTTTGCAAGTCTTTTAGGAGAGCAAAATCAAACAGCCAATTAGACATTTTACACAGGGGCACATTTTTCAATTTTGATCGTTTTCAATTTTAAAAAAAACTCGATAGTTTTCAGATTTGTCAGTTTACTCTAAGGACTGTCGATTGTATTCAGATTATAACTTTCGGGTTGTAAATTATGTAATTTGTTTTGTTTAGATGGTGATTTAGCAAAAGCTGCATCTGCGGTTGCTCAATCTTTGGGAGATGAGGGTAAACTCATTGAGAATGATTTAGTCTCCAAAGTATTGGATATACAAAATTCTGTGCAAGTCAACTGGAGGTAAATTTTGTTTTTATAAACAACATTTTCAGTGTGTCTAAATCTACCATCCAATGACAAGTAATGAGCCCTGTAAATGCCTAGATATCCATATTCCCTTCCAAGCTTCTTGTCTCTTTTGAGATGTCAATTGTAATTCATCAATGATCGGTGTTTGTTATTGATTGATTTTTCTCAAGCCTGGTTATTTGTGACATTGTTCCTCTCTTTAATTGGGCCTCCTGGCCTATTGAGGTGGTTAAATAAATATTTACCGACTTTTTACTAGGGATGCTAGGCTATCAGTCATTATGGAGGAGGTGAGACGTCCATTTGGGTGTTCACTTTTTTCAGGTGATTGGTGGTCGCATACATAACTCAGAAATTTTGATGGATGTAGGTCTGTTCGTACCTGATAATTATCTTCGACAAAGACAGCATCGATTGTTTTACCTGCCAATATGCAGAACCAACCTGCCAATGGTTATGCCTGTTGGTAGAGCAATCTTGTTACTTAATCGCATCACCTCGGATGTCGACTTATTTCACGACAGTAGATCTTCCGTCAGGAGAGCACTTTCTAATTTGTAATTACTTCTACTGTACTACTGTAATTAATTTGTAATGTTACTTTCTGTTTTTTGCTATACCTTTTATATCTATTGCTGTATTAATTGTATTAAGAATGATTTGGATTTTTCTGTTATGTTCTTAAATATCTTTAAATAAATAAATAAATAAATAAATAAATAAATAAATTAAAAAATTAAATTACATAAATATTTTTGGTATTTTGAATCAATGTACTAACCACACTTACTTTTTTTTAAAGTGAATTGATATCTGGGATGAATGTTGATCGCACTCCGAGTCCCACAAATGATAACTTAGTTACATCTCGCGCACAACAAATTAAAGGTGCAATGTCTAGAACAAGAAGAGATAGGCCAGATTCTGCTACCAGAATGCCTGAAAGAATAAATCCTCTAAGCAACTCTTATAAAAAAATAAACAGGTAAATAATACATTATTATTACTCTAATATTTTTTTACAGATCTTGTTTAAAAAATATATATCAATAATAATTATTACTTAATTTCAGACAGCAAATTAAACCCGTGGATCTCTTTGGAAGTGAGTCTTTGGGTATTTTTGATGGAAACACAAATAAAACTGGCACAGAACTTAAATTGTGGGATTATCTCAAACAAAATGAGCTACGAATTCTAGTGACCCACCCCCCTGCCAATTACTTCCAGAAAATGATTCTGTGGACGAACCAAGGGAAATTATGGAAGTTCCCTATCGACAATGAACAAGGTAATTCTCCTATTAACTTGGCCAACATTGGCCACAATCTCTCTAGCCGTTCTTCTAATATCTACTTTTCTAAAATCTACCCACTCCATCAACATCGGTGTGATGGTGCGTAAGTCAATACGCCCCTTAAAGTGAATCAGTATGTAAACATCTTAAAAACATAATAGTATGTAAAAGGATAATACAACTTCTTTGTTTAAAATTTTATAATGCTGCTTTAGTTATATAAATTACGTATTTCACTGCACAATCTTCATCTAGAAGTTTCATGCAGACCTATTCCAGCCAAGTCTTATTGTTCATTAAATTATCAGTATCCAGTGTGGGCCATGTGGATAACCCTCGCTTTGTTTCTATTAACATTTGTTAGATTAGCCCACACAGTATAATTCCTAGGTTAAAATAATCTAACTCTAAAATTTCTTGTTGAACTAAGAATGTTAATGCTTATTTTTCAAAATAATTTTGTATACTCTGATTTTTTCTGAAACCCATATATCGTCGCCGTGGTGAGGAAGAGAGCTAAGCCCCATATGTAATGTACGGGGGTTGGCTCTCATCACCACCACGACGATGATATGCAGGATATACCTCAACAAGATATTAATATAAATATGTTGCCTTGAGGGGGTAAACGTTATGCCTAGAAGAATAAATGTCTTTTCAACTTATGATTGTCCATAAACTTCCGGTAAGAAGCACTGTGGCGAATCTTTGATGTAGATAAGGTTGATATTTCCGCAATTCGATCCGCGGTAGGACATATGTTACACACGCCACAATGCTTCTTACCGGAAGAAATATGAATGTAATAAAAATATTAAGACTCCTTGAGAAGCTTAGCTAAAGCGGAAATAAAAATTTTATTTCAGATTTAACTGCCGAAGCAGATGTACATTTTTCGGAGCATATATTCCTGGAAAATAATTTGGACTGGTGCCCTCAAAAAGGACCAATTCGCCATTTTATGGAGTTGGTATGTGTTGGACTATCCAAGAATCCTTACATGCCAATCCAGGAGAAACGTGATCACATAGCCTGGTTTAAAGAGTATTTTGATAGTAAAAAGGAATTACTATTACAAGTAGGAGCTCTTCCTGGTGAATCAAGTAACAAACCTAAAGAATTACCCCAATAGATTTTAGAGAAATACCTATAGATAGTGCTACTTTATAAATAATACATTATTATAAAGCTGAAAGCCTGTTTATATTTGTCCTTCCTTAAACAATCCATACAATATATTGCCAATTTGGCACCAGTATGCAGAAATGTGCCTCAACCTTAATCCCCATAATGGAGCAGTGAGGAGAGTAAAATGTCAAATACGTGCGTAGATTTTCACATTGCTTTGTTTTTTGGGATTACCTGTGTTATGTTTTTTAGATAATTTAATATTGACTAAAAATATAACGGATATTTTTTTTTTTTATTGGAATCAATCAAAGGCAATTTTGTAAAGAAAAAATTGTCAATAGTTCCCAATTTATTTAATTGATAGTAAAATTATTTCATTCAAGTGTTCATTCGGATTACATAATATATATTTTAACATAAACAATAAATATTTTTTAAACAAGTCATTACCTGCGGTGGCTATGTATAAAAATTGTGAAATAAAAAAAAAAAAAGAAGTTGTGTTCATTAAATTTTTTTAGACGAATTGTGCATATATCATGAAAATCTGTACTTTTAAGAATATTCTTTCTATAATTTAAGGATTATAATATAATCGTATACAAAAATTACAGCCAAACATTATATAGGTACACTAACTTGTATTCTACTTAATGAATCGATCAGTCATTAATGTGTATACTAGTTGCCATTTTCTCACAAATATTGGCACTGATTTTTTACTATTACGATCAACGGTGATCCATTACGTTATCCTAATACAAATCAAATATCTATGTTTGGCAAACGGGGATTCCAAGTAGGAACTCTTCTTATGGCAAGTGATCGTCTAGCCACCAAATCTTCATACTTGCCACTATAAATAGTACACATTGAGCCTCTCGTGGATATTGTAAACATTTACCCTATAAAATATAATTCATACAAATCAATGTATATAAAACAGTAAGTTTTGTAGAAAAAATAATACTTTAATACACCTTTGTTCCTTATAGATATTTTGAGCAGTTAATAGTTGCATTCTGTCTTGGAGAATTTAAAATAATCAAAGTACTAGATATTGTGACATGGTTACTTCATAATACATAATATTTTTATCACAATTCCAACCATCTACATAATATAAAAAATGAACAAAATAATGTAATATTGGAATGTACATTCCATTCCACTAACACAACACCAATTAATAGAATTTTGGTATAAACTTGTTATTATTTAATATTATAATATTCCCTTACCCGCAGTAATATACATAATTGGGCATTTTAAAAAATTGGATACTTCATAAAGAGTTTGAGACATGAAAAAAATTATGTAGGTAAAAGTTGACAATAAACGTAATATATAAACTATACAGTAATACCAGATACCACAGAAAAAAATTATCTCGACGATTACTGATATGAACATACAAGGATATAATATATTTTATTATTATACATGTTTTAAAAATATTGGTGCAGTAAAATCTTTCAAGACCTCTTAAATTATTTTTGGAATGGTCTTACCAATCTAAAAAAACTTCATCTAGTGTAATAATTAATTTTGGCAAGAGTAAAAAAAATATAACGTTACTTTAATATAAAATTTTAAAATTGTTTAATAACTAATTTAAACATTATTGCTGTAAATTTTCGATTATTTGATATTTTTAATACAATGAAATGCCAAATATTGAAATTGACATTCATAAAATGTTTTATTACTATCCTTACTACAAAACCATCAACATTGTAAATAAATAACATTAAAAAAGTTTATACTTAAAAATATTGCATTTTAAGACACTCAAAGTCAATGTAATATTAGGAATTTGTTGAGTATTGTAACAACGATTGCATTATAGAAAGGAAACTAAATTTCTTAACTTGACAATCGAGTTACAGAGAATACGGGGTGATCAGCCCACAGGAAGTGTTTCACATATTTGGTGTTATGCAGAAGGAACACATTGTTTGTCCGGAGCAGAAGTGAGAGTGGTGGTGCAGGCAGCTCGGCTGGGCCAACGTTTCCGTACTCCGACCATTCCCACTAGAAATATCCACTCACATCACCTGCAACACATAACACGTCAACACATTATGGTGCTCTGCATAGCTCTTCAGTCCTGTCTATTGGCGCATGCCACAATAGCTTATCTAATGCTCCTACATCAAGCGTACAATTTCTTATTTACTTTCTCAGATAGTGTGGTAGAGGTTCTGCTGCTTAACTTATTATTTACTGCAAATGATTCATTTCAAATTACCTGTAGTATTTGACTGGCCTCAAAAGCTGTACCCGGTAGTAATATCACAGGAGAAGACACGTGACCAGCTTCGACACAAACCATATTAGGAAATTCATCATCACCAAAATCTCCTATTTCCTTGGCACACTCAACCCATGGATTCCATACAACTGCAATATTTCAAGAAATCGAAGATAAAAAAACATAAAATATTTATTTTTCAATTCCACCAAAAAAATATGGGCTTTAAAATAATAACAAAATGCCTTCAATAAAATTAGTTTTTTACCTGTATCTGGAAAGTTGTATTTCTGAATCCGCATCTTTCTACCACTGACAACATTTGTGATGATATGCTCTTGAGGGGTATTCTGATAGATTCGATCTGTCCATTCTGAAATCGTAACCACTTCCCTTCCTTCCTGATACATTGTTCCCTCACGAGTCTAGATAAAATAGAAAAATATTTGTAAATGTGTGATAAAATGTTCATGTCATGTCATGTATCTTTTTAAATAAAAAGAGTAGGAAACCAGTGAATTTACATCATCATTTGGAGTCGATTTTGTAGAATTATTTTTTTTTATTTGACCCATAGTTTACGAGAAAATTGAGAAAGAAGTTTCTACATTTGTCGTAAAATATCATTTATTTAGTCAAATTAATACTATCCATAAAGAAAACAAAATCAAAACCAGCGTTTTAATAAGAATAGGTGTAATTTTCCTTAATCTGCGGTATAGTTCGCCTCATGTAAAAAGACACTGGCAGTTAAGTTAGCTAGCGAATTAAGCGATTATCGGCCTTATTTGCGACGCAGGGTGGGCGGGTCACTTGCGCAGACCCACCCCCTCCACTTTCCTCCAGCGTCTTTTTACTAGGCGCGACCTATACCTACTTATAATTTTTTTTTTCAAGCTCAGTTTCAAAGGTCATATTACATTTGACTCCAAATATGATGTAGATTCACCAGTTTTCGGGTTGTACTATGAGTTTGGTTACTCCATGTATAAGTTTGGTTCAAAATAATAAACCATAATTCGTTTTAGAAAAACTGATTGCAAATATTTGAAGCCACCGTGTGTCAATGAATTCGAGGGTATAAAATACTTACTGATAATTCCACATGGACCTTGTAAAATCATTATCCATTATTGAAAAAATGGCCTCCACATCTCCACTTGGAAGCCTTTCTGGTGGCTTCTCTACAAGCCATCTTGCAATCCTAGCAAAACCGTGTTGGGGGCCAAATGACCATTGTCCAAATTGAGCTAAAATTTAACATTACACGGAGATTGATCACATTTATATATTATGTAGATTTATATACAAATATTTAAATTAGAAGAGTAAACTTACGAAATACCAAATGGTATGCCACCTCTGATCGCCCTTTTGCCATCAAAAACTGCTTGTTTACTGAAAAAAAAAAAACATTTTCATTATTATTTTACAAGGAATAGTTGGTAGAGCAATTACTAATGCTACTACTACTTTCCCTTATCCGCACCCAATGGTGCATAGGGGCACTGCATTGGTACACCAAGTGCAGTGTATCTTGATCATTTTATTACACGAAGGCGAGATGATCAGTCTTACGCTTCAGTACCAGTCCAAGGTATCACAGATGAAATATTAATATGAAAATGTCACGTAAATAAATATTTCGTGTTGACCCCCTACGGGAATCGATCCCGCGACCTCAGGCACGGTAGTCAAATGCTCTACCACAATGCTACGAGACGGAGCAATATAAATAAAGTAATAATAATTTATTGATTGATTCAGTATTCATTTTGTAACACTTCATAACAAATTATGATTAGGTAAATAAAACTTTGTTGTGTTACTAACTTCATTAATTTATTCTATTCTATAAAAATAGAATTAAAATTAACCGGTTTCGGGAGTAAAGTTCTTCTATTGACCTAATGGTATCATAAAGTTTTTTTAAATTCACATCAATATAAGTAATATACCTTGAACTGGCACCAACTAACTATTATACCATCATGTAATAAGTAAACAATATACACAACACTTGATGTATTCACTCAGTGCCCAATACACCATTAGGTGTGGGTAAGAGGAAAACAATAAAAATATGTGAATACCATGAGCCCTTAGGAATTGAAATAAATAATTACATTCATTGTCACATAGGGGTTAACAGTTACTGTAGGACCTGAATCTATGTACCTAAATACCACCTTCAATTATGCGAAAAATAATTTATAATAATGCATATAAGATGGCGGCCTTCGTAGAGTAATGGCTAAGACGCTGGACTCACGATACGGAGGTTCCAGGTTCGATTACCGGTGAGAACACAAAAATCAAAAAGTGCTTTTTCTCAAGCCTGGGTGTTTGTGACGTGGTTCCCCTCTGTTATTGGCCTCCTGGCCTGTTGAGGTGGTTAAATAAATATAAATATATCTTTGCCTCATCAATAACTCCATTCTGTATTTTATGTTGAATACAAGAAGTTTTTCCAGGAAAAGGTACAGTAACATTTTAATTGTTTCTTTTAATTTTATCTCCATTTAAAAATAAAATCAGAAAATATTGCTTAGAATCCTGCCAAATTATGCTGAATACAGATTTTTCCTCTTTTTTAATTCGTGATTTCGATAGTTTGTGTTTTCGTTTAATTTTTAGACGTATAAAAAAAATCATGCAACAAGCATGATCTGCGCGGGTCACATTAACTACCGCCCGCGCCCATGTAGCGGAGAAGCCACGTTCATGGGCGGCGATCGCGAAAACAGCGAACGAGGGAAAAAATCGTATTTGTACATCCAAAATCAAACGCAATTTGCAATGGAATTTTTCGATTCTTCGCTATTCGTCGCTATCGCCGCTCGCCGCCCGTGAACGTGGCCTTCCAGTAACACCCCTATAAAATCTAATACTGATCTAATGCCATGCCGTGCGCCGCGCCTAATGACTAATGCCTAATGCCCTGTGTGATTTCTCAAAGGCCGTGGTAGTTTTCATTCCATCCTCATTTTTTTATCGCCTCACGTCCATCGAGGACTATTTTTACTACTCGGCATCGAAACGAACACCATCCTAAAAAGCGATAAAATAAAAACTTTCTTGCGTATCACTGGCGAACACATTTTTATTGATTAATTTATTTAAAACTTCATGTACAATAATTACATAGCATAACAGTGTACAAGGGCGGGCATATTGCTTTTAAGCAATATCTTCCAACCAACCCTTTATACTATTTATACCAACATAGTATTTTAATAAAAATTCTGATAAATCAAATTTTTACAAAAACGTTATTCCTTTAAAATATATATTAATAAAATTGCGAGTTTTCGCTTTCGTTTGTTATGAAATGAAGCCGACCAGTGTTCAAAATATTAAAAACTAATGTTAAGATCGTTAAATCTTCGTACCTATTGTATGTTCGACTTGACTAAATTGATAGACGAGTGCTCCGCGCAAGGTGTCCACGTCATGGCGGGAAAATTTTCACTATCATAACTGAAAGAATCATTGTTTGCAACCACTGTGTACTGAATATAAATATTTATGGTGACGGATAAAATTGCATCAATATTATGTTATGTTAAAAAAATCCTTCTTGCGCATAATTACTTATTGTATTGGTAACATTAATTTAATTACATATTGTTTATTACATCACAAACCATCCACAGTTAAGAAAAATCACTCTGGATTATTGTGATCTCACGTAGATCGAGTCTGGAACCTCCGCCTCCGTGTTGTGAGTCCGAGGTCTCAACCTTCACGGCAATGGGGCCGAAAATTATGCATTTAATGTATGTAAAATCACCAAGATAAATAGAGTTGAGTTGTTTATTTTAATTTTTGTCAAAGGTGAATTTGAATATTTAAGTTTACGTGCTTTGACGTGCAATAATTTGCTTGTCATTTTATTTACTATTGATAATATTGCAAAATACACGTATTTTATTTTTCAAACATCGTGCTCAATTACAAAAAAATAAAATGCCTGCATCACACTTTTTACAAGGCATCTGGTTTTCGGCGTCCTGGACGTCCACTGTTGACAATGTATATTTGATCAGCCGTTTTTTAAATCATGATTAGATAGGTATTTTTAATATGAATTTTGGGAATACCTTATTGACTCGCATGTGCGCCGTAAAACATAATAAATTTGACCGCAGAAGAGCGAAAATGGAGAAAGTTGAGCGATAATGAAAAACTACATAAAGAAAATCGAAGGGTTTCTGTTCTGTGTTGTTCCTATTTATTCCGAAACTGATGCAGCAAAAAAGGAAACCCATGTACGTGTACGTATTATAAATTACGTCCATACTTTGCTTTGTTAGACGGAAACGGTTCAAGGGTTGAGGATCTAATGTTGGCTGATAACAGTGTAGTTGGTATAGGGTGCCCTTAGCGCAGTAGTACCCGCTACCCACTACCCACACGTTCTCTTCTTACTCAGTATAATACACGATCCGGTGACTGCGAATGCTTATCGACCGATTGTGTTATGATGAAACGCGGTGATAGAAGCGACAAGGAGAGAGAATGTAATTAGAGAGGGAGAGAAAGGCCCAACTGGCCGAGACCATTTGTCTTCGGCAAGATGGGAGATGGGAGGAGCGGGCCTAGGGAGGAATCCTATGTGAAAGAAGCAGTAAAGGGAATGTGGCGAGACCAGGAGCAAAAACTCGACGGCAAATTCTGCAGACGAGCGCCAACTCTTCAGGGGCGGCGCGGGCGTATTCGTTTACTTGATCCGCGAATTTATATTTAAGAAAAATTAAAAACATTTGAAAATGCAAGGAATGTTTTTTCTTCTTATACTTTCCTTTTTTACATTCACTCTTTTATACTTTCCCCAATCGAGTTGAAAATATAATGTATTTGCAGCATGGCGAGATTACTTTTATTAAATACTTCTTTCAGTATCAACGCACTTGGATTTTTCTTAGATGTAAAATAAATAATTTGACTCGTTTTAAGACAAAAGCTACGAAAACTCCCTTCGGAAATTTCATTGCTCTAACCTTTAGGGGGCATCACTGGTGATCTAAATTCAAAATGATGACGAAATTCCACTGTTGTGTTAGCCGCCGCCATTCTTAATTTAAGGGGCATCATTTTTGCTAAATATCTCGGTTATTCTCAAGTTTACGAAAAAATATAGGAATCAGAGTTGTTTTTAATTTAATAACAATGCGACCGAGTTATTTTGCGATTTTCCCGGATAATGCAAAAGCGGAATTTGGTCGCCATTTTTAATTTAAGCTACCAGCGACCCCTCCTGAAGGGTAGAGCAATAAAATGTCTCTCTTTTTTTACTTGTAAAAGTCTAACCCTACTGTTCTACAATGACTGGTGATCGGTCATCCTTCCCTGTCCAGTAGGGGAATTTCTCATCCCCCGCCCCCTTTTGCATGATTAAATTAAAATATATATACTATGCAAACGTACCTATGTTTACTGCGACTTTATGTAGTAAACTTTAGTATCATGTTTGTAAAACTGGTAAACCATTAATTGGTAATTACTATTAATTAATCGTAGGTGATAATGTATGTACCTACCTACAGTAGTAAAAATACGGCAGTGAGCAATAATAAAACCACGATAATAATTTATTTCCGAATAAATATAGTTTAATGAATTAAAATCTTTACCATCCATAAAAAATATTAATAAAAAACAGTTTACAATAATAATAGTACATCGATGGTTTTATTTATTTCAGCATTACGTAGCTTCCCTGCCGAAGTTAGTTTTTGCGACAGAAAGCTTCTGTCCCGCGGAAACCACAACCGCCTTCACATCTCCCTTCTCTCCCTACTCCCTACTCCCTTGTCCTTTCCATTCCACACCGAAACACGTTCTCTTTTCCAGGGTAATTGTGTTTTTCAAAATCGAATAAAGGACTTTAATTATTCATACTGTGTCCCTTGCAGACTACAGTGAGCGGAGGGAATTTCAAAATACTCCGTACGTTATTAGGTAGATACATGATAAACATTATTGTAATTGCATTTACTCTGTACGTTATTAGGTAGATACATGATAAACATTATTGTAATTGCATTTGGTGTAGGTACATACCTCACAAAAAGTTGCTCCTGGTTGTTCACTCTCCATGACACCACGGTTGCTCCTGTGAATTGAAAGGAATTACACATACCATTAATTAAATCATCGCGCTTTGATTACTGCACGACATGTGAGGCTTAATATAGGGGATTGAGAATTAATTAGTACCTACTTTATACATTAACCAAAAACATGATCAAAACTCATAACTTTGCCTAAACAGTACTAACAAGAAGTTTTTTAGTTTCTTTTAAACTGAGACGATCAAATATCTCGAAAAATAGCCACTCTACGGAAAAAATGACCATGATCAAAATTTAATCATACCGCGGGGGAAATACATTAGTGTTAAAATTAGTAGCCCCCACCCCTCCATGTAGGTGGGGCGGGGGGTAACTTTGAAACTAAGATAGGAACACCTATTTTTTATTGCAGATTCGGATTCTACGGCTAAAAATACGTAGGATTTGACTGAAACATTTTGTTCGGTTCATGATAGATGGCGTTGTAATCGACGAAATTCAGTTTTGTAAATCACATTGGACCTGCCATTTACATTAATAAATTGTTTTGATGACGAATTTCGAGTATTTCCAATGAAAACGTGATGTTTTTTTTTTCAAACGTATTGCAGAATCGAATGCGTGTGTTCTAAAAAGAAGAAATTGAAAAAATTGAACTACGTATTTTTAGCCGTAGAATCCGAATCTGCAATAAAACTATCATGAACCGAACAAAATGTTTCAGTCAAATCCTACGTATTTTTAGCCGTAGAATCCGAATCTGCAATAAAAAATAGGTGTTCCTATCTTAGTTTCAAAGTTACCCCCCGCCCCACCTACATGGAGGGGTGGGGGCTACTAATTTTAACACTAATGTATTTCCCCCGCGGTATGATTAAATTTTGATTATGGTCATTTTTTCCGTAGAGTGGCTATTTTTCGAGATATTTGATCGTCTCAGTTTAAAAGAAACACCCAAACATTCATATGAAAATCAAATAAATATAAATATTTCATGTTGACCCCCTACGGGTATCGAACCCGCGACCTAATGGACGGTAGCCAAATCCGCTACCACTATGCTACGAGGCGAACAGGCGGGTGTCTATTGTATTTTAGAATATGAACGGGTTTATTGCTGAAAAGGCATTGATATATATAATACATTTAGATCTGCCTTGCAGAGTAAATTGTTTAGAAAAAGTAATGACACGAACATTCTGCACCTCAATACTCTTACACGGGTCGACCTATCAGAGCCCTTCGACTGCCGGCAAGCATCCGCCCACACACCGCAAAAGGTATGGGCTAAATATAGGGTTACAGTAACAGTATACAATACTAACACGTTCCTTA
This sequence comes from Micrasema minimum, assembly GCA_022494985.1. Taxonomy (NCBI): domain Eukaryota; kingdom Metazoa; phylum Arthropoda; class Insecta; order Trichoptera; family Brachycentridae; genus Micrasema; species Micrasema minimum. Next base: position 55,792 of record JAGVSP010001239.1, read on the forward strand.
CGAGGAGCGTTCATGAATTTTACCATGCATCTAAAATTACTTTTTTTTCTTGTGAATGGGGTTGGCTATTATTTAAGAAGAAAATTTTCTTTCAATAATAATTATAATAGGCTATGTAAACAATATAAAAAAAAAACAATTACACTATCTTTTTTGTTAATTTTACCAGTACGGTTTTTACACGGTTTCATGACACAGGAAGGCATTTTGGATTGTTTTCTGGACGTCCGACCCGGCCGGCGGTTAAAAAAATACTGAATACGCGTCTGGCGTAGTCGGAGGTTTTGGCGTACTTGAAGTGTCATTCATTTTTTGGGTTCAGTTCAAATCTAAGTAAATCAATTTGAAAAGGAATAGATATCTTCTAACCCAAAAAAAAACAAGATAATATAAATTTTCTGTTTAGTAACAAATATTTCAAAATATTGATTTAATCTGTGGATATGTCGACATTCGACACCGTCACGCTAGGGCAAGAGTATGATAGTGTTTTTAAGATTTAAATAATATGTTGAGGTTATAAAACGGTTAAGAAATCACAAAAGATGACTGCGGTCTTAGATAAAGAACCTTAATTCTAAAACTGCGGTATATTTTACTAATTTTATTATTTACCTAACGTGTTTATACTTTGGAATGTGAAAAAACATAAGGCCTCGTTTAGAAAGGTAATATTTAGGCGCATTAATTGGGCAATCTTCGGTCGGCGAGATTATATTTACGAGTATAACGAAAGCGCATGAACCCCAGATGATTTTTTTCTTCGAAGCATAATAACGGTATATTTTGAATTTCAATTTATGGTATCATTAAATGCACGGTATCATTAAAAGAAAATTAATTTTGTTCGGATTAAAAAAAAATCGTCAATTGAAAAAAAATGCACAATAGATACGCCTAGAATACATATCAAAACGATAAAATACTATTATTGAATGCGTTTTACTTTTGTGTGCTGATAATATTTATTCAATGTCGAAATAATTGGGTTCTTTCCGATTTTTTATTTTTTATTTCAAAAAATTGATTGAAAAATCTTCAAATCAAGGGATTTTTTTTTTAATTTTCTAGCGCGGTTTGAAATAGCACTTTTTCAAATCGCTCGCAAAATCCTCCATTTGGCGCGCATGCGGTGTGACGTCATAGCAATATAGGCGCTCACTACGGAATGAATTTCACGCCTTTCACGGTAGACGGGAATGACGTCATTAGCCAATAACGGGCGTTAAAAATCATTAAAACATAAATTTATAAATGAAAACAAAATTTTTGATCATTGTGTTTTATATCATTGGAATTGTAAAAAAATATACTTAAAATATTTATAACGTTTTCAAGAATATTCATGCTATCGGGAAGAACCCTATTAAACACTACAAAATGAAACTTAGACAAAACCTATGCATTTAAAATATGTAGGCAATACTTAAAACGTCAAGTTTACAATAGAAAAAAAAGTGAAGGTGTAAAGTTCAGTACAGGGCTCGATTCCCGATGGGGGTCAATATGAAATACTTATTTGAATATGTTTTTCACATAAAAATATTTCGCATGTGATACCTAGGACTGGCGCTGAATCGTAAGACTTATCATCTTGCCTTCATGTAACAAACGATCAAGATTCGCTGCACTTGTGTATCAATGCAGTGCCTTATGCACCATAGGGTGTGGATAGGGGAAAATGGTAGTAGTAGTACAGTACCTATACCAAACTCTTCTCAAAATACCTACTAATAGGTACTTACTTGTTAAAAAGTAAATCAAATATTCCTTGAGAGGATGCGATGCCACGTGTCGGCAGCCGTTTCTCCATACAATCGTAGTCCTTGATTTTTTCCCTGTACTGTAGCACTAGAGCAATATTTTCACACTTTTTAGATAACGACAAGAAGACTCTTAGCATAGTCTTTTTCTCTTATTTTATTTGTTAAACAATATAAATAAATTATTTCAAAAATAAGACGATGTAAACACGCTTCTGGTCGATATCTAAAACGTGGGAAAAAATCATTGCTCTGGTGCTAAATCTCAGGGTGAATAAGAGGACTATGGTTGTATGGAGAAATGATCGCGGGTCATGTGACAGTGCATGCTCTTAAAAGAGAGTTCCTGACACTAGAGGTCATATGGAACAAACTAACCCCAACCATCACAACGTTCGCTTTATACATATAAATATAATATAATCTAGAACAAATAATATCTAAATATTTATATTCTGATGAAAGACCCTGTATGTATCCGAATTGCACGATTTTTTAATGAATCAAATCCGAGATTTCCTAGCAAAAATTTAAAATTTGTACTAAGTTATAAATAATTGTCGTAGCGGAGAATCCAGCCAAAAACACACCAATAAAATTAACACTAAAGCACTAAGAAACGACATTATACTTACTATTTATGTGTATTTCTTTTTTTTATATATTTTTATAAGAGCATGTTGCATAAGTTTATAGAAAGTTTGGAGATAAACGTAGGTATGTTTGAATGTGTAAAAAATAATTTTAGCTAAAGAGCATTATAAATACAGTGTTTTTGTATTTATACCTATAGTCAGCGGAGATATTATTATTTACAGTGAACTAAACCAAAATTATTCGTTTTTTTATATGTAATAAATCAATTTAATAGACACACTTGAGCCAAATATTAAATCAATATTAAAATATTGTAAAAATATGTTTTTTTATGCCAAGTAAAGTTTTTGTTTTATTTTATTCCAAAGTTAGTTAAATTATTTATTTATAAAATATTATGTGGGTTGTACTTAATACAAATATTGGTTTGCTACCTGAAAGATATTTCATTGTACGTAAGTACTAGGTTCGTAATATAAACTTATAGAATTCATCATTGTTTACAACTTCATAGAACTCAACAATTAAATATTATTTCAGTTATATAATAATTTTGATGACGCATACAATTTGAACAAGATTTTAAAAAGGAATTGCACATTTTTTTCAGGTTTACATATTTTAGATTCATAAATAATGCAAGTAAAAGTGTGTTGATTGACGAGTGTTTTTTAGGTTATATTTTTTTTATGAAACAAAAAAAAAGCTACGTATTACTGACATGGAAAGAAGACAAATACAAAAGAAAAAATATTGTATACATATTCACAAACCAAATATTGATATATAAAATAAATTTAGCAAACTTACCATGTAAATTCACTGTGCAAGTCGTATTATTCCCTCTGTCAAGAACAACGACACTTGTCGCAGCTGCCATTTTACGATTTTACTTTGCGAATGTTTCGTTTTCGTTTCGTCAAGTTTGGTATTGTGTTCATTTTATCGCATGACAACACTTTACTCGACAAGATTAATCAAAAGTAGGAACTATGTTATAAATAAGAAATGTGCTTGCTTACTCGCATAATTTATAGACACCATTTTGAGTGTCTTCAATACTTGCACATATATCTGGATTTTTACCCATGACGGAAGTAGGTATTATTACGTAACATATAAGTAAAATCAAAAATATTAGCTAGTGGATATTCACTAATAAACGGAATGTTGTAATATGTCAAGTGGCCACTTAACCCAGCCTATGACAGGTCATAAGCGCTGTATATCCATATTCCCGACTTCATAAAAAGCTTCTTCATCTCTGGAGATTTAAAAAAAATAATCAACTTTTTAAATTAAAATGCCTGGAATTATCTTCTTTATTGAAAGAATAAAGTAGGTAGTTATATTTTTCCAAAGTACCCCTAGGAATTTTTAGATCCATGGTAGGTATTTACTCCTATATAAATATCCGCTCAGCTAGGATTTTAGATCTCTTCATCAGGCATCCTCCCTACACCCCAAGTGCCCAAGTCTTTGGGACTTGCAGAAGTCAATTTTTTAAAACTCACATTAAGCTATTCATAACCGAAACAGTATAAACTAAGCAAATATCAAAACTATTTTTAAATCGCACAGTAACAGAATAACAAAGCCGAAACGCTAAAAACAAATTACCTGTAGAACAGTTTAAAAAAATGTCTACCAGATTTTAAAAAAGAATTATTTTTTTACAAATTTAGGAAATGTGGCATCTTGTTTTATGGAATTGTAATAGCAAAAAAATCACAGAATAAACTGATTTGAGGAGTTGATAAATATCACAGGACGTCTCAAAAAATCATGTATTTATTCAACCAATCTCTACAGACCAGAAATCCTATGCTGGGCTAAAAGTTGCATGCGACACTTGGGAATAGTGATAGCAGGATGGACTCACTGACCACTTTGCGGCTTCAAGAAAGTTAAGAACGCTATGGATTTATGTAGACTTAAAAATAATGTTTTTTTATTAATTTACTAAACTTTTGCTACTTAGATTTAGCTGTTTCCTTCCTGTATGTTTCTTTGGTTGTATGTGAATTTATTAAAAATATATGAACCTTATGAGCAAGGTTTGGATTTTGAGCTCACCTCTCACTTTTTTGGAATTAAGGACAAAATGAAATACATGGGTCTTAAAGCTATTTATAATTTAATTATTGTACAAAATAGAGTGTATGATATTTTTACAGTTACATAAATACCCAGAGTTAAAGAAATGATCACTCTGCTAAACTTAAAATATTATTATTAAAATAAGAATATTATTTTAATGTCAAGTGAAAAACTGAAAAGATTAAATGACCATTTATCATTTCATACTATGGCGATTCAAACAGTTTAGTTTATCAGATTGAGGAGTCCTTTTTAACTTTTGGTGGAAGCTTTCTTCGCAGCGGCTTCATCTTCTTCTTTCTTTTTCTGCTTTTCTCGCATCAACTCTGCATCTCTGAAATTGTAAAAATTTATAGGAATTATTTTACATTCATTTCATTTCTATGTTGTTCAACATACAAATATCAATTTCAGAGGTCGAGTGAATATGCAATTATTATTCTTGCTCAGGTTCAAATTAAGCAAATTATAACGTAATGTTATATACACTTGTGGATTTTCTACATCAAATATGTATTACCATTCATATAATTATAACATACAAAAATATTGACTAGCACTTATGGATTTTTAAAAATATGTCAAAGCCAAGAAATAAATTAATGTGCATTCAAAATTTCTAAAAAATATTCACAAAATATTTAACAAATTTATAAAAAATGGAAATAAAAAAGGTGTAAAAGTATGTGTATGATAAATAAGTAGAAATGTGTGTTGTCTATCAATCTATATATATTATATATTATAATTTTTTATATGCTCAAGTTACATTAGAAACAGAAGAGGGGCATAGTATTAGCCCGGCAATGACAGATATAAGATACAAAATGAATGCATCAGATTTAAACAAGAAGCGCTTAGAACTTAGAACCTTATGTAGCCCAGTGAAGTCATACAGTCAGCCACATTTGAATCACTCAGATTAGTCAGTACAGAAAAATGTTTTTAAAGGATATGTATAATTATTTTAAAAACTGTTTATAATAACCACATTATGTTAGTAGTCAAGTCTGACCTGTGTTATGTTTTTATTGGCATTAGTGTTCAAACAATAGGAATCATGGAAGGAAGAATTCTAGATTCCAAGACATCACACCGGGAATGTTATTCCGACTGCAGTGGCTGCTTTACAACATTCATCTATATAAAACATTTATAAAATTTAGTTTGCCACTTCATTTACAGCAGTCTTTATTTATATACATTCATGCAGCGATACTAATGTATTGCATGTAAGTAAATGTATACAAAGTTTAAAAAGGTGTATGGATGATTGACAACATTATACAAAAGATTTTAACTATTTGAACTTTTCTTTTCCTTATATTTATTTTACATGTACTCAACTTGTTTTATTTTTCTTGTATGGTAAATGCCAGAATTTGAGTGTGTCTAAATTATATAAAATAAATGAAGGATGTGGGCTGATCCGTAGGGATTTGTATCATTTTCAAAAATATGACTAAAAAAACAATGCTTTTATTTTCCTTTGTGTATGCTAGATTTTATATATATATACGACTTTAACATACTTTAAAAGTTCACACGATTCTTGGTATAGATATTGATAAATTAATTTTTCTGTGATAAAATAGTCATTTTTTGGGTATTATTGTACAGAACCGTTTTTTAATGTAATAAATAATACACAGAACTTTGTGTTTTTTAAAGTTTAAATTTAGAGATATGATATATAAAAAGAAATTACAAAAAATAACTATTTATTTTTTCTACGCAAAAAAATATATGTCTAAGAGTCAGTTATGTGAAGTTTTGTAAGTTTACCACCACCCCCTGAATTAGAAGAGTAGAGGGGGTGTTGGTTATACTCTAAATTTTAACATTTTTACTCTTATGCTAGCTCAGCATAACTAAAATCGCGGTCAAGTTATAACTTTACTACCTACATAACAAACTATCCTTAGTTTTACCACACAGATTATCAATTAATCTTATAAAAAGCATTTTTTGTACAATAATTATAAGGGACCGTAATGGCAAATTTTCGTAAATTCACTTGAATTTTGAGAATGACAGGGTAAATTGAACGGGAATAGAATAAACGGGTGGTGGCCCAGTGGTAGCATCGCGGTTTTTTAGTCTAGAGATCCCAGTTCTAATCCCTACACCGCTATGACTTCTATTTTCGAAAAAAAAAAAAATTTCAATTGAAAATAGTATTTACAAATTGAAATATGTAGAATTATCATAAGATAGCATAGATTTCCTTTTATAATAAATTATTTAAAAAATTAATTACGAGAACTCAATTTTTTTTTATTGTTAATTATTAAATTATAAAATGCTTCCATTTTTTGTCAGTTATGCATTACGTAACACCGATAATAACGTTACTGATGGATGAAAACAAAATTCTATTAATTCCAAAAATCACTTCACACTAATATTTTTTTTTATGAATATAAACCACATAAAATATACATTCATTTTACAATTTTTAGTAGAAAATAAAGCTTATAAAATTGTTCATAAAATTGCGTAACATAGGTACTGTCGAAATATTAGGGTAAAACACATTTTAAACAACTGGCACCACATGTTCGAAGTCAGCTACTAATAAGAATTAACAAAATTAGGTCCAAGTATTACTTTTATTAGCATATGTAAATAATATATTATATTACTAAAAGAAACCAATATTTATTTAAAATCCGCCTTTTAAACATAAAAATAGCTTAACAACACTAACATACTCAGAATTAGTGTTTTTCCAGGGACAGCCTATTGAAATTAATTAAAAATAGAAATCGCACATTCAATTTTAATACTATTATTTTTAGGATAGCTTTTCACCCAAATTATGAATAAAAAGTATTATCCGCCAAGTTGTACAAGAAAAATGGTAAGCAATTAAGAACACAATTTAAAATTTTATGGATAGTATGGGAAGACACTTTTGACCATTTTCAAAGTGATTTTTCACTTTTTATTGCATTACATTTACCTAATTTTTAGTATTTATCTGAGATGCCTACTTATTCAAAAATACTTTGTAGTGGACATTGTACGACAATATTGCGGTTAAGTTTCTTGGAAATATTAAAGGGTGCTGGGACACCCTTAAAAACCAAATGTACACTTTATTTTGGATCGGCTGATGTACTTTTAGCTAGTACTTATGCAAACATGAAAATACATGGAAATCGAACAAAAAACATGAAAATTCACCGTCTTGCTATCTATGAAGTTGCTAAAGTTGAAATTGCTATCTATGAAGTAAATCATGACCCAATTTAATATAATATACAAATTAAGGTGAAAATGATTTTTTTTATACCCTATCATTGGAATTTAGAGAAAAGAGAAAATGTTAAGTAGGAAATGATGAAAAACATTTTAATAGTAATTCATCCTTAGGTCTAATTTAGGAAGAAGTTATGCATTAAAAGAAAAATCAGTGTAAGTTAACATAAAATGGTCCAAACAAAAATGTAAATACTACTTAAGTACATAGGTACTAAAAAAATTAAGTCAAAATAATAACAAAGATTAAAAAATAATAGCGATAGAGAATCCAGATATTGTAATAGATATTATTATGAGACAAAGAAAACAAAGTTAATAACATCAAGGGTCACATAAATAAATCTATAAGAAATTAATATTATAAGATAAAGGCTTTATTAAATAAATTACACTGTAAAAGTGAAATGAAAAGTTACAAATATCGTTGTTGTTAAGTCGTTAACTACACATTTACAATTTTGGAGCTGCTTTCAAATAGTCGGAAATAACTGTGCCAGAAAGCAGAAAACAAGTTGTGCTAGAGTGGGATTCAAACCCAGAGATTCCATTCCGAAGTCCTCCACTCTACCGCTAGACCACAACAACTGGACCAAAAATTTAAATATTCTTTGTATTTTTGAGGAATCTGAAGTTATTTGTCTTCAGCCCAGAATTCAATGTTGCTAAACTACAATAATTTATTATTAGTTAGAACTTGTCAAAAACTACAATTCAATTATTGTTTAATACAAAGTTTTTGAATAATACTGTACCTAAATTTACGTTGTTCTAGGGTCAGTCCATCCTTGTCATTATTCTTCTTTTTTAAATCTGCTTGCTTTTTTTGGTTTTTAGCACGAGCCAAATCTCTTTGATTTCCACCTAAAACAAATATATATAAACAATTCCTTAGCAATCAAATGGGGATACCTAGAATTTTCAGGGCCTTAAGAAAGGAACAACGAAAAATAATGAAAATTTGTCCTTTTGAAACTTGTACTCAAGTTTCTAAGGTCTTTCAGTGGAATGCAGGATGCCGAAGTATAATCATAATAAATTTTTAATTAATTAATAAATTTATTTTTTTACATAGTATAATTTTTTTTTTTTTTTATTTATGAAATACTTCACTGGGTAATGCCCGTGCTGAGGTATTCATTTAAAATACTTTTCTTTTTTTCCTTGTAGGTAGTAAATTAATCGGTGAATCTACATAATATTTGGAATCGATTTTTCAAGGATTAAATTTTTTGATTTGACCGATGGTTTCGAGAAAATTGAGTGCGAAAGAGATTTTTTTAAATAAACTTTTTCAAATTGTTATCAAATATCATGTCATAATTAGTCAAATTAATACTATCCATAAATAAAACAAAATCGAAAACAGCATTTTAATATGAGTTTGTGAAATTTTACTTAATCTGCGGTACTAATGAAAGCTTTTGTGAGAAGAAAAAAAATATTATTTCAATCTCAATTATCAGACAGGTGTGAATAAGGAAACCCTTATTATTAAAAAATATGTGGAGCAAGGCATGCGGCAAAATATGTGGAGCATTTAAAATGGTGAAATTTACCATAGTAGTATAATGTGCCGAGTCGATAAAATACACATTTAGATCAAAATAATCATAAAAATATAATAATTAGCACAAATGCTTGAAAACATAAAATTTCTGTAACATTTCAACATGAACACAAACTATATCATGAGTCATCAAAATAGCAAATTAATGAAATAATCAGGTTTTATTTCAAAATAATGGCCACTCAGCAGATGATTTCCCTACCAAAAAAAGAAACTGGTTTTCGTATTATATTATTTAACACGTACAGTAATTATTGTTTAATTGGAGAAAATAATTCTACAGGTTTTAAACCGATGCCAATGTAAGAAAACCTGTATGACATTTAGTCAAATCGTTTTAAAACAATATAATTTTGAAAATTGAAAAACAAAGTAATTCAATACTTCAAGAGGCATGGAGGCCCATGAAGTATCTGATTAATTTGTTCTACAAATTTAAAATTTTTACTTTTATAAACAAAATACTTTGCAACATTTGGAATGTGTACAAATACTTGTAGACAAATTACTGGATTATACCCATGCTGGGCTAATATCAATCATACTTATAATACAACCAATAAGGTAGATAGCTAAAGTGGTTAGCAATTTTCTCAACAGATGTCTATAGCTTGACGACAGCGATATGACGAATGAGAATTCAATATATTAGGTTTCAAAAATTTGATATATCGACGCCTCCTACATATAACATCGTAACCCACAAATCAACGATTTTGAGTTTTTGGTGGATTTTGTCTGTATTTAACTATATCTTTAATTTTACCAAAACAAAAAAAATATTTTGCCAATAATAAGGGCTTTTTTGGGGCGTAATTTGTCGTATCTACAACCAATGCATATGAACGAAAATATTTTCAAATGCTCCTCCTGTAAAATCGAATTTTGTGGGTTACGATATTATACGTAGGAGGCATCGATATGATTATCAGATGATGGGCGGAATGTTGTAATATATCAAGTGGCCACTTAACCCAGCCAATGACAGGTCATAAGCCCTGCAAAGGTCTAAATAATTGAAAAAAAAAAATCATATCCAGAGCTTCTCTGTATCTGTTGAGATATCAATAATGAAAATACTTTGCCCTTTTGTCATAGGACTGGTCTAAAGCGCACTTTACATGGGTCAGAAAACTGAACAAGATTCCATTCAGTTTCCAAACTGTTTGGTGTAATACAAAAACTGGATAGAATATTGAATGGATGGCTAACCTGACAGTTCATGTTATTTATGTAAAAGTTTGAGCAGACATATATATATTGAATACCTTTAAAAACGTTAAAAACCAATAATAAAAAAAACAAAAAATAAAAAAAAAAAAAACTTATTTACAGTATTGGCTATATTAACAATTTCTTGTGTGATAATACAAATAAAAAACCTCCTCAGGAAGTATGTAACATTTCTCTATTTGAAAAAAAATCTCTATTTAATGAAAATTGGACTTCATTATACAGTCTGATTTATATGAAATATGGATTGGTTATTAAAATATATGAATTATTTAGAGAAATTTGTTAAAAATAAGTTCCTTATATGGATGTTAAACTGTACAAGACAAAACAATTCAGTTTAACTTGAAATAGAAGTACTTACAGTCTTTTTTAAATCATGAACTTGATTGAGTATTTTATTCGTTTAAAACAACAAACACTAGACAAATGACAAGAAAATATGTGCAGTAAATCAACGAACCCTAGTTAGCAATAATTAACACTGATATTCCTTTGTCCACACCCTAAAGTGCATAGGATACTACATTAACACACAAGTGCAGTGTCTTTTTTATCAAATACACTTTTTTTAATGTGGGTGGGTACCTACGATTTAGACCAAAATAGGTATAAGGTATGTATAGCTTAATAAAGGAAAAACATTTGTATAATCCAACCCATATGTTAGAGTTATCGTTTACAAATTATATTGACGGATAAATTCAAGTGATAGAAGTAAACAAAGAAGATAAACATACACGGAAGAATGTGAATTTTCTGGAATTGTGCAGCCTTTTAATATCTAGGCGTGTGAAATAACACCGCAGACTGAAACAGCGGGAATTAAAAAGCAACTAAAATTTGCAGTGAATTTTAGAATCCGCCACAACGTCTGAAAATGATCCGAACTGGAAATGAAAAACTTCATTCGTATCATGTTTACCATTTTTACCAACCAAATCGAGCGGTCAGCGAACCATAGACAAAAATATTTGTCCAAATTAATGTTGATTAAAGGGACCAATAAATTTAAAATAAATAAAATGACATAAATACTTTGAAAATTTTATACAATAAGGTTTTTTACTATCGCTTAGGTTGGAGGTAGGTTGAAGGCAGTTTGTGGCATCCATATGCTCCGCAGTTTTTAAAAGCAGTTTGTGGAATCCATATGCTCCGCAGTTTTTAAAAGCAGTTTGTGGAATTCTTATACGATCAAATATGGAATGAAAATTATTTTTAGCAAGAAAAAATAATAGCCCAATTTCTAATTTTTGCTGAAGTCATAACTCATGTACAGCTACTTATTTATACTGTTGAATAAAATGATACGGCAGTTTAAAACTAAAAAAATTATTTCGATTTAAAAAAAAATACTCCGGTACACATTTTTTAAAAAAGGTGCACAATATGGTTACATTTTACATGTTTTATTAAATGCAAGACGAAAAATGGCAAGTCTAGTTAGTGTACCGCATTTTATTTTTTTATTTTAATAGAGTTATAATAATCAGTAATCAATTCTTACCATTAACGTTTTGAAGAGTAATTTTCAGTACGAAATTACATGAAAGCTCAAAAGGTGTGTCTATTAACGAAAGTTTTTGAGTACACAATGCTTTTACGACTTTATTTTACTAGACACTGTTAAGCATTACAAATCACAACATAAATGTGATACCAAAATAGTATTGAGACATAATAGAAAATAATTTATATTTACTTTAAAAAATGAGATATAACATTCTACCCCTAAACTGAAAATACAAAATTTACTTTTACCGATTGATTTGTTTTAGCTTCGCTGTTTTGCCGACAGGTTGAGCTGCGCTAGCTAGGCGCCAGCAGCGGCAAATCAATCTTTGGGCAAAGGCAAATCATAAAATAGAAAACAAAATTCTCGCAGCTCGTATGTATTTATCTTTGCACTTTTGCACAAATCGATTTTGAGAGGAAACAAAGAGTAATGTCAACATGTCTTTAAATACGCAAACGAGACCTTCCAACGAAAATATACAAAAATCAGATAGAGTAATGAAACCTTTATTTCCCAAACAAACTGATTGTTCTTATGTATCATGTTACTGGTATGTACATAGATTTTCTCTTTTGAATAATATGTGAACTAAACATTATGTATAAGTGATCGGAAAATACATTTGTTTTTATTTTTAAGTGAGGAAAATGTATGGAAATTATGTCAAGACGTAAACGGACGTGTTCCTGAAGAATTGGAGCGATGTTTTGTTGTTTTCATTTCTAATCCATGCAAAACTGTCCCTTTGTGGCGGCAGCGGGCTGGCCGGGAAGAGGATCGTCTAGTGTTTTGGGTATGTGCTTGATCTTGTATTTATTATTGATTTAAACAATCTTTCACTATCATACTCAATTTAATTTAACCTTATCTTTAAATCAGTATTTACCTATTTTGTACCCATATACTCAACGTGATCCATTTAACCAGACTGGTAAACAGTAAAAAGTAAACTCAACCTGTTCAATGATATCTTGGCTGGAATCTTCTTCTATGGCGCTACAGCCCAAATGGAGCCTTGGCCTCCTCCATCTTCAGCCTCCAGCACTGTCTGTCCTCGGCCGCCGTCTTCCATCTGGTCACTTGCAGGAGATGTGCTGCGTCTTTTTTGATCTCATCTTCCCATCTTAATCGAGGTCTCACAATTCCCCCTTTACCCCCTGGGTATCGATTCATCATTCTGTGAACATGCCCAGCCTATCTCAACCTGAGCAGTTTAATATGAGTTGACATGTTGCACATTATACATTTTTTAAACTATCACATTCACAACAGAAAAAGTGTTTGTTATTTATTTGTTCTAGTTTTTAAAGGGAAGTTTGCCCTAGATTATAATAGTAACCCTAAATTAGCAATGGCTATGAAAAACAGTGTTTTGTTTTAGTTTCCGTGTTGGAAATGATTCTGAATTTAAACTAAGAAATACATTTTTTAAATTATTTTAACATGACTAATAAAACTTAAATAACACTACATTCAAAATATATATATTTTATGTAATAATTTTTGGAGTAGATTTTATAGGTTAAGTGATGACCGAGATTATGTAAATCATGGACATTTTTACGTTAAAAATGCTTCTGTAATACTGCAGTATAAAGTGCTTCGGCCCTGCACTGAAAAATAATATATTTTATTTCCATACCATTGTAACTAAGGGGGATTCCATGTGAAACTCAGGAGGTTAAATAATAAAAGTATATAGGTACTTATACCACACCTATACATTGTGTGCATGTAGCATGTGTGATGTGACTAATCTCTCGCATGTTACATGCGACAAACTCATTAAAGTTTACTTATTTAATTAGCCCACAATTTTAAATTTACATACTTTTACTATTCTTTAAACACTTTTGTATTTATAAGCTTGTTAGTAACAAGGACTATTGATTTTTTATTTTCTCTACTTTGTGGATTAATTTTTAAACTATTTAACTACCAGGCTATTTAGTCAAAATTGGCAGTGAGGATACAACGCCACATCACTGTATTAACATTATTTTGTTGCTTTTACTAGCTGTTTTAAGATATACATATTATTGAATCATTTTGAAATTATGTTTCCAAATCTATCCTCTCTGCCTATTCATACGGAGAAATGGCGTGATGGTTAGTTAGCAATTCTATTAAGGAAGAATACAAAAATTGTGAGGCCCTTGTCTATTTTATTTTATATAAATTTTCTCATTATAAGATTCGAGTTGTAGTAAATACATATCATCGGGATGTGAAGGGTAATATAATATATTGATTTACCATATATATATATTTTTTGCAATCATCTACAAACATGTATTTTTTTTATTACAGGATTATCATGTAATATTTATGTATTGCTGGGGAAAAAAAACATGCCTTGTCTACGATTTAGATTCAGAGCTGCCTTTTCCTACATTTTTCCACAAATATGTTACTGAAACATTCCGGACAGATCATGTTGTGAACTCAGACTACTACAGGTAATTATATTATATTATATTATATATTGTATAATCTCCACTGTGTTATCTCCATTACCCTCGATACCCGGAACTTCGATTAGGCTATTCGTTATCTTAATTTTTAGTATTAAAAGTTCACCCAGAAGTTTTTTTCTGATACTTTCTTAATTTCAGTATAGTTTCAAAAAACCCTTTCAGGTATATGTTATTTTGAATAATGTATAACTTATTATTTTTTATTGATTGTAATTTGTAATTTGCATCTAGCAATGGTAAAATCGTTATTTCACCCTACAGCGGTTCTGAATTCTAATTCCAGTGAGATCATAAAAAGTATTATAAAAATTATCTGACACATGGGTGTTTTGTGATGTTATTTCACTCTGGGATTGGGCCTTGGGATTGAAATTTGCCATAAAAAATTCCATAAATATTATCACATATCATATTGATTCCATAATCTTCCTCTAAGCTGTGTTTAGTCAGGTCAACGTCCCGTACTTCTGACAAATTGAATATGAATTTGAAAATTAAAAAATAAATCTAGATCGTGACTGAAGAATATAAAAAAAATTGAATTATTTTGTTTTTGTAACAGATATTTCCGAGTTGTTCCTGCTGTAGAATTTTTCCAAAACTTTGCTTCTGACCGTCGCCATATGAAAAGGCCCGACGGATCTTGGATTAAACCTCCTCCGCCATACCCGGCCATCAGCACGATGGGAAGCAGCCACAACTTGGACGAGTACACTAACATGGAGCTACACTCAACTTGGACCCCGCAGGGCCGTTCTTTGGCAGCAAGGGCCCGGTCAAGTCTTCAGCCTCACGCAGTTTGTGCAGCAGTTCTTTAAAATCAATAAGTAGTATTGGCTCTTAGTAGATAGGTGATGCTTACTTTCTATTCTTACTTTTCATCTCTTGCTATTTGCCTACTATTGAAAATGTTTGTTTCCAAAGGGAATAAATGAATTTGCACGGCCTACTAAAGGTGTGACATTGTGTCAATCTCGGGAGCACTACATACAATACACAGGTTTCCTATGACTTATAATAATTCACCTACCGTTAGTTTCTCCAGTTTACTGGATTTTATTACATTTTTATAATATTATACATATTAGAATCTTCTATTGAAGATCATATATTTACTCTAATATCCATTAATTTAATTCTTGTACCTTCCTTAAAAAAATATACTTGTAGTTAAATAATTTATTCTCTTCCTAATGATTCTATCTTGTTGTTATATTAAAGAGTTTTCATAAGTGTTTAAATAAATGTTTACGGTAAAAAGTGTTTTTGGAATAATTCCATTAGATATTTTATAAATTCTCGTCTTAAGCAACCACAAGAATTTATCTGTCGAGTAACAACTCGACACAATATTAATATGTATAAGGTTATATTCTAGTCCATAAAACTCTTGCACGAGATGACTTATGACTGTTTGTCAGTGGTGTAACTACTGAGTAAAGTACAATGTGGTCCTGCCATGAAGAGCCGGAATATCTGGAAATGTAACGCGGATGTCTTGGGATTACTGTTACACCACTACCATTTGCATTAAAAAATATATCATATTATTGTTAGATGTCGGCACCAAATAATATAAATTAAAAGATATTTTTATAATCAACATTTCAACATAAATAAAAAGTAAGATTGACAAGTGTCAGGTGTTCAGGTAAAAATAATATAATATTACATGATCCAAACACAATATTGTTTGTTGAGCTCAAGGTGGAGTATATACATAATACTATATGAATGTACTTTAAATGCACCTTTCTTACTATTCCAACAAATTAACTGTAAAAATATATGATATTGATGTTTATTGAAATCATGATTTGTAAATTAGGTTTTTTTACTATTTTGTATTTAAATTACATTGTAAGATATTTGTATCAAATGACGTGTAACATTTCACATATTGTAGTAATATGTATGAATGAATTATGATACATGCTTTCAGGTATGTTGACATTTAAATGTTTTATGTTTATACATAAATGTGCAAGTATGTATTGTCGATGTGCACTTTAAATATCAAAGTGATTAAAAATACAAACTTCTATGATTGGATTGCCTTAATAAACCGTTTTTACTTGTATACCTGTTAGACGCACACTATCTATTTTCATAAATTTATGATACATTAATTCTCAGTGGAAATTCTGGTTCTAAGAGCATTCAATACAATAATAAAATTAATTACATAAAAATTAACATTGGAATACATTGTTCCAAAATTTATTTAATATGTTGCCAATGGAATTAAAAAAATCTTTAAGTAAAAATGAAAATATTGGCTCCTTGAAGATCTGGCTTGGAGAAAGAGCTGTTTTGTATTGAATCTATTAGTATTTCTAAATTCTTTCTTCTTTTTCTTTTTTCTTTTTTCTTTTTCTTATGGGTTAAATTATTATTTCTTAGACTAATTTATTTTTTACTTTACTTTGCACTCTAAAACAGCTATAATTTTATTTTATTATTTTTTTTGTTTGCACCCGATGACAAATTGTAAAAATACAGTTTATCGGGACAAGATTGATGTATTAATTTTAATTTTAAGTTTTTCAAGTTTGTAAAATTGTTTATTATAAATAAAAAAAAAAAAAATGTAATTCATACTTCTTATGATAACACTAGAGTATGATTGTGTACCTTAATTTTTTTAAATGCCTATTATTTTGTGGTGAATTTTATAAAAGGGTTACGTAACAACAACTCTATTTGTATAATTTTAATGTTGATTATAAAAATAGCAGACAAAAAAAAAACAATCCCAACATAATCAGTATAATATAAATATTTTATTATACTCGTATCACAGATAAATTATATTCAATTTTATTTATAAAAAAATACAGATTTGCTTTATTGCCTTGTCAGGAGTTTTTAAATATTTGACTGATATACAATGAGTGATATAATGTGCTTGTGCTTTTAATGTATCAAGTAACATTTGTTTTATTTAAGAATTTTAATATGGCAAATAAATCCAAATAAACCATTCAGTTTTGTTATTTATAGCTCCCTTAAAAAAGTTTGTACCTTCTTTCTTTCCCGTGGCTACACGTCCCGTTGAGGGACAACACCTTCTCCCGGAGCAGCTTCCTCCACTGCCTTCTGTCCCGGCAGGCAGATATATTTTGGCTGCGTTTTTCCGGACATTGTTGCCCCATCGTCTTCTTCGCCTTGTTCCCCGAGGAAGCTTACACAATGCCATTTGTGGGTACTTTTGAGAAGGCATTCTTTGGACATATCCATCCCATTGTAGGTGGCTGCTTACCTTCAGAGTCGCCAAGATTTCTGGTTCCCGCAACTCACTGTTGTCATTTACCAGTAAATAAATAATTTGTCAAAAAAATGGAGAAAAAATCACCAATTCAGATAATTTTCAGAGCTATCATAGCAAAAATTGTTACATTTCAACTTCAACAATGGTCAAATAAAAAAACTATATTAGGAATATTCATATTTTAAATAAATTAATAAATAATACATTTTGGGCGTGTTCAAATACCACAAATCTGGATTTTATCCCAAGACGGGAGTTGGTATATATTTCATTTTATATCCCTACAGAGATGAGGTAGAATTTTTTTCCAATTTCAGGAATATGGATAAAGCCCTGTAAACGCTCGAATATCTATATTCCTGAATTTGGAAAAAAAATCTACCTCATCTCTGTAAGGGATATAAAATGAAATAAATACAATTGGCAATTGGCAGCGATAACTGACTGTTAACTACTAATATACATTGCACTTATTTCATAATGTTAGAATTTCACAACCATTTTCTGTTACACAGATAGTGTGTTCTGCTTGCGCCGTTCTTGCATTGTCAGCTGTAACAGCAGTCCAACCACCCTCTAGTAGTTCTATCATTTCTTCACCTAAAGTTAAAACGGGCTCTACTGTGAAGGTCATACCTGGCAACATCACACCTGGGTATGTATTCTCTGAAATAAATTACAATTTAGTTTTTTTTACTGCCCTCCACTTGTTCATTTTAATGCTAAGCACCTTTGCCAATAATTTGAAGAATAAACTTTTATTGAGAACTTAAATAATATTTTCGCATAGAATTTTTGATGCACTGCCTTTCTGATTATTTTATCATAAATATGTACCTAGACACCAACAGTTATCTCCCCCGATTTCACACAAATAAGCATTGCACAAAAAAGTGAAGAAAAATTTTACTTAAAAAATAATACCGCATTAACTTTGTTTTGTAATTTTTTTTTCAAAGAAAGAAAACTTATGAAAAATATTTTACGTGCAATCAAGCCAAATAAAACAATTTACGCAGTGAAGATTTTTCAACAGCGATATACTACTTACTTGTATGATAGATATCAGGAGGCCCGTGAAAATATTCTCCTATTCCATGACCAAGAAAACAAGGAACAACTTTGATATTATATTTTGAGGCGTGTTTGAATATTGCATAACCAATTTCTTTGAATGGTACACCAGGTCCACAGATGGAAATTCCCTGAAATTAAATTCATGACTTAATTTTTTTTTGTGATAGATTTAATGCTTTGTTTTCCTTCTTCCAAATTATCCATATCCACTCCCTAGAAAATATTAAGTCCACACTCTCCGGTCTATCGGCTACCTGGACTTGTATTTTTCCAAGACAGGTCTAACATGAATTGAGAACTAGTGGTCAGCAATCGTTATAATAATTAATAATGTTCACATAGTGGTACCTATATTTTTTTTTTTGTGAGGCATTTTAGGAATAGTATGGTGCTGAAGCAATTTTAATAGTTTATTATTAAGAACCTCATAGGAAAAATAATTTAACTAGAAAAAAAGACTTCCCCAGTAATGGGTAAATAATTCAAACAATTTAAAAATACATTGAGACATTTTTATTAGTAGAATTTAAAAAATGTGGAAATGTTGCTATTTTAAAAATTAATTTATTACCTGTTTTAAACATTCTTCAGTTATTTCAACTAAATGCTTCCCCTGTTCATCTACATCTCCAACCAAAAACGTTTTCGAGCAATCTCCATGAAAATTGTCTAGAAAAACTGTTGATAAATAATAAATAAGCATATAATTTTTTTATTTACGATATCTCAACAGAGATAAAGAAGCTTCTCTCTGTTGAGATATTAATTAATCAAGTTCAACTAAATAAACAATTATTAAAGGACATACTGTGATATCAACATTAATAATATCTCCATTACTTAAGGGTTGATTATCGGGAATGCCGTGGCAAGCCACATTATTCACCGAAGTACAGATGGACTTTGGATAACCTCTGTAATTCAATGGTGATGGGTATGCTCCATTCTTGATGCATTCTTCATGGACAAAACCATCAATTTCATCGGTCGTCAGGCCTTCCTAAAATAAAATTAAACAGTACAATAGTGCCTAATGTCACCATAATCAGTTGACCGCTTTAAGTCTCTGGCCATCTCGGGGAATATATACAGTGTTACTTCCATATAGCGAAGTTGCTTAGTCCCAGGAAAAAAGTTTGTATATATAGAAAATTCGCTATATTCGGTACATACAAAATTTATAAAGGCAAATTAGGTATTTTGTAGATTTTACTATCATTATTTTCTATAGATTTAGGGGAATAATATGTGCCACTGGGTGCCACTGGCCACAGAAAACGTTATTCGTTATCCTTACGTACTTAGTATAAAAATAGTTGAATCTTATATTATGAAAACTAAAAGAAACCGCTTCAAAACTCCAACATTTTTCAACAGCAAGCTAGCTAATTTACAACTTTTTTTCATTCCATCTATTTGTTTAGAAGATTTGATTTCAGGCTCCAGTATACTAGGTTGTACGTTTCCTGTGTCATAATAGTATGGCTTTTTTATGGTGTTAGGTATACTTCTCGGTGAACTAATTTCTCCTGGTTCGACAATACGAAAATGTCCAAAATCTACCCTAAAAACAAAAATAAAAGTTTGGGGGTAAGTAGAAGGTCTAAGGTAAATACATATATATCTACTGACATGTATAAAAAAGGTTTCTTCATGCAAAACCAAAAAAGGAAAAATTACGTTTTTTGACGCCAGAACAACCGTAAAGGATTAGTTACACGCATTACAGAGTTGAAAACGAAAAGATGAAAGCGTATTTCTAAACTCCCATATAAATTTGGGTCTGTACAATAAAAAATATTATCAATTATAACCTAAAAGTTTAATGAAAATTGACATTAAATTTGACGGAAAGTGGAATACATAGATTGTGGAATAATTATGTCAATTCGAATTTCGGTACTTGAATTGTGTTCATGTTCAAATAACACCATTGTACCGATCACCGATCACTGTCTGATAAAAGATTTTAAAGATTTTACTTACAAAA
This sequence comes from Micrasema minimum, assembly GCA_022494985.1. Lineage (NCBI taxonomy): Eukaryota > Metazoa > Arthropoda > Insecta > Trichoptera > Brachycentridae > Micrasema > Micrasema minimum. The sequence goes on from JAGVSP010001239.1 coordinate 76,653, forward strand.
ATAAAAGGAAAGAATCGAGTGTAAGGAGTTGTGTTAGAAAATATAAAATCAAGATATTATAAGAGAACTATTTTTTTAAACTACTTTTTTTAATCTATTTTTCGCAGGAATACGATTTGGTACCTACTTTACTGTGTGAACGCACACTGATTAATTACCAACTTAATCTATGATTGTTTACTTCAAAATAACATTCCTTTTTTCCTCCTTTCCTCTTACTTGAATTCGAAAGCCGGGATAACCTCTAATTCTGTAAAATAATTGTTTTGTTTATTGAACGATTCAACATCAGTATAATTTTAGTGTATATTTGAAAATGGAGAACATGACTAGAAGTAGGTGTAATTGATTTCTAAAATTTTCTCTTATTTATTCTTTTGATTATCGGTTCATTGTTAGCAATTTTGCCCCTCTTTAGATTCTGACAAGAGCAATCCGGCTAAAGATGAAAACGATTCACAAGGTCCTGCAGCTAGGAAAGGAGTCCTTATATCCTTTCGCACTGGGAAGACAATTGAAATACCCGAAAAAGATATAGTAAGCATAATATATATGTCCATATTTGTGTTCAAAGCTAGTGATAAAAACATTGATTAACCACTTACTTTAAATATTGCATATACTTATCATTTTCAATTGTCCAATAAAATGCTGACTAGCATAGGTACAGTTTTTAGTAGGTTCTGCATAATAATATGGTCCAATTTAAGGACCACATTATATGTTAGTACATACATACATATATCCTCTGCTGGGGTTATAAAGTATGATAAGATGATACTGCAGTGACGATATTCTGTTATTTTAAGTGAATTATACTATGTTATCTTTGAAATTAGTTATGTTGAATTTTCAAGTAGGCCTCAAATCTGTACATTTTAATAGTTTATTTTTGTTGTTTAGCTCGGTAGATGCAGATTTGTCGGAGAATTTGAAAAGCTGAATCGCATTGGTGAAGGGACATATGGGATTGTCTGTAAGTACTTACATTATTTATGGAATATTTTGTTAATATTTGTATGTATTATTGAGGGTATAAATATTTTTTTTCAAATATTATGCGCAGATCGAGCCAAGGACAAAATTAATGGAAACATTGTGGCACTAAAGAAGGTGAGAATGGAAGTGGAAAAGGATGGCCTCCCGTTGAGTGGTCTGCGCGAAATCCAAGTCTTATTGGCGTGCCGCCATGAAAACATTGTACAGTTAAAGGAAGTATTAGTTGGAAGAAGTCTCGAAAGGTAAGAACACTCAATTTGTGATATTTATATTCTAAACAAAATATTTCAAATCAATATCAAAGCATTTTGTGGTCATTGTAGCAAAATAAATCTTTATTCTTGTTACTCATACCTTTTGATTATTTTTTTTCTTTTTTTTTTTTCTTGGCACATATTATGTTGCTTGGTAACTTTTTATTTTCAACTGTTGATATTGTGATTAGTGATTTCTATTTGTGAACGCATATAGTATACATGAACATTTCACAGTAATTTAATTTGTTTTTTTACCTTATAATAATTCATACATCTTTTTCCATACAATAATTCATACGGATTTTTTAGATGCCATTGTTGTGTATTTGTTTACAGTATTTTTCTGTCTATGGAATATTGTGAGCAAGATTTGGCCTCGCTATTGGATAACATGGCATCTCCATTTACCGAGTCACAGGTCAAGTGCTTGATGCTGCAAGTTCTCAAAGGATTGAAGTATTTACATGCAAATTATATCGTCCACCGAGATCTGAAAGTGTCAAATTTGTTGTTGACTGATAAAGGATGTGTGAAAATCGGTAAGATGATTTAAAAATAATATAGGTTCTTATGATAAATATGAGTATATCAATTTTGGGTTGATTCATAGTTGGAAATAACTGTGCTAGGAAGCAAAACAATTTATCAGAGTGGAATTTATACCTAGACATTTTATTCTGGAGTCTCCATCTCTAAAAATGGAATTCAAACCCTGTTTTCGTTTTGCACTCTTAAAACACTTCTGACTTTCATATACGGCATATTTTATATAAAACTTCAAGAGGATATGTGGTCCATTCTGGTTCTCCATACAAACGTACTCCTCGGTATTTAATATGTCTGAAAAAATCATTACTCTTTTGCTGTACTTTTTGTGCTTTTTCTGTACGCTACAGTATGTTTTACTTACCAGCTGACTTCGGACTGGCACGTTGGCTGGGGCTCCCAGGCAAGGGCATGACCCCGCGCGTGGTGTACAGCGCACCGCGAGCTGGTGACCCTGCAGGGCAGACCGCGCCCTGAAAACCCCGAGCGGGGGGCTTGCTGCAGGCGCTCCTCGCAGCAGCCCCCCTTAAAAAATAGTCTGGACAATCATTGTGGCTTTCTGCGCTAAGGGAGTAGTTTCGCCAAAATGGAAGCACCGTTGGCTGCATCCTCGGGGAGCTGCTCGCCCACAAGCCCCTCCTACCGGGGCGCCACGCCGGATTTGCTCAGTTGAGAGCTCAGTCTGGAGCTCATAGTGGATCTGCTTGGTAAGGGGAACGTAGTTTTTCACCGATGGAAGTTGCTCACTTACTCCAGAAATATTAATTTAATTGACCCATTTTCCTGATGAAATGTTTATAAACATAATTTATTTTGAATTCAGGTACCCCTTCGGATGCTATTTGGCCAGAGTTCAGCTCTCTACCGGCTTTACAAAACTTTACCCTGAAACAACAGCCTTACAATAACTTGAAACAAAGATTCCCTTGGCTATCAGCGGCTGGTTTACGTCTTCTCAACTTCCTCTTCATGTACGATCCAAATAAGCGTGCTACAGCTGAAGAATGCTTGCAGAGCTCCTACTTCAAGGAACCCCCACTGCGTAAGTAATATATTTAGATTATAGGCAGGCAGCTTATAGCTGTTTAGCATATTATATCACTGTGTTCCATAGTGTCTGTCCAAATGATTTTTGAACTCATCTACTGTCTTTGCGTTAATCATTTCACCGAGTAGCCTATTCCGCGATTCCATCACTCTACTCTCTACTGGACAGAAGATGTACTTAACTATATATCAAATTGCATTTGGAGGGGACCACTGTTTTTACTTTATTGGTAATTAAAGGGCAATGTACACGCTTGTATAACAGGGTCCCAGAATTTTTTTAATTTTTATGATATTTTTTATGGAAGCATATGTAATAATTTTTTTATATTAAGATAATTTGTGATATTATTTGGATTTTTGTTTTCATTGTTTTTATTAATTCACTTCAAAAAGTGATACTTGGTATCGTATTTTGAAAAAAAATACACAGATAGTTTTTTTTGGTAGTAAAAATATTTTCTTATTTTATTTCTTCTCTCGTATTTTCCTCTTACCTCTCTTTCTACGTTATTATAATATCAATCTGTAAATATTTAAACTGTGTATTTATCATGTTAACATTTTCAGCTTGTGATCCAAAGCTGATGCCAAGTTTCCCCCAGCACCGCAATATGAAGGGGCAAGCCAAAGCAGCTGCAAATGCTCAGCCCTTGTCACTTTCCCTCGCTCCCGGAAACGCAGGAACTACTGATCAAACTAATAGCCTTCCATACATTTCTGATCTCCTGGGATCACTGGTTAAGAAAAGGAGAATTGACTAAAGAAAAAATATACTTAAGGCTTTGTATGGTTTGAGTGTTTGAAAAATAAAGTATGCATGTAATCATTTATGTAATATTTAAGTAAGCTCCAAGTACAATATAATAATACATATGACTATTTTTATTTCATAAATTCTGAATGTAGTCTCTTGTTTTATTACTGACTTACTCTCTTTTTATTTAACAGCAAACAATTAAAATTATAAAAGTACTTTACGTTTAGGATTACTAATGCAAGTATATATTTTTTATACCTACATTGAGCAAACCCACAATATTTTCAACATTCAACATGTTCGAATCTTTATCAAGAGTTTTGGCTTTTTTAATAAAATTTACTTTATGCTTTAATTTTATATTTATGATTTTTTAACGTTTGTTGCAACTTTTCTGGATAATTGTTATTATTATTATTTGAATTTGTGAAAGAAATCAAATCTCATTCTTGATTAGATTGTGAGCAAACAGATAATATGCACTTTTGTATTAGGCAAAAAATTTTCATCTTGCTCACTTACATTTTTAATTAATTTGAGTAAGTGGAATGGAAAGACAACCAATTAAACTTTTTGTCGGCCACTAAGGATTATTATTTATAGTTTATCAACTCACTGTAGGTACCAGAGCTGCTATATCATGATTGTTAGTTATATAACAAGGTCTACCTGATTATCATCGTCGAATCATAAAACACTCTCAAATTATGAGATCACAATATGGCAGCTCTACTATAAACATTAATAATAAATTTAAAAAAATATTTTTATTTAATTTCGTATATTTATCTCTTAAATCTAAAGATACACAATTATATGGTAAATTTCACATTACTATCAGTCTTCTTTTTGTACAAGCAAATAAGTAAGAAAAGTTTGTTCAAAGAAATAAATTAAAATGCAGTACCTATATTATGCCACAGAAAAGAAGATCATTAAAGATATGCCACAATATTATTTACCTATTCAAAAATCATGTATTTTCACATGTCAAATAATACAAAATAAAATTGGTAGATGTGCTAGGAACATCCATTGCAAAAAATGAATTAAAGCAATATTGATTATTGGTAAACTTTTCATTCAAAGAAAATGTGCATTGAAAATTAGGATAAGATTTGGCCAGGATGTTGCTATTCTTAATGTTATTAGTAATTGGTACAGTATAGAAAAAACATGATTATCGCTATCGAGAGAACCTTTAACTTATTGTAATTTAACAGTGAAATACATAATAAACTACTTGTCACTATATTATTATTTCTTTGATATTGCTTTGGCTACTAGGCATAGACCTACACATATTCTCCATTAAGATTAGGTAATATATTATTGACATTACTATTGACACACATAATAAATAATATAAAAAGTATTGTGAGTATAAGATAATGAATCACATTGCTGGTAACTACTTCATAAAGCGCCTTATTTAGAACTTAATCATAAATCTATACATACGCACATGAGGTGACATGGTGTTAGTGATATTTACATACGCACATGGGGTGACATGATGTTTGTGTGATATTAACAAGGGGAAACACGCTGACTCCACAAAATAGTGTTTTTATGCATTACGTGTGCACTTTTGAGCAATTGATTTACTTTTATACACAAAAATGCACTATATTACCATTTACGAAAGTTAATAATGTCAAAACAACTTTTTTAAAATGTAACATTTTTGTCAACCATATTCGTTTTAAGGCCATTTTTAAATATTATTGTATTTATGAGTAGTTAATAGCGAGTAGTAGAAATTTGAAATAGTAACCTCCTATCATTCATTTATAGGTAATTATTATTTCAAACAACAAATAATACCCATATTTGGACATTAATACATAGTAATAAAGGCAAAAGTAAACTATTCTTCTGGTGTCAATGATTACATAAATGCCATTTTAATCTAAAATTTAGTACAGAACATGTGTCAAATATTTAAAAAAAATATATTTAAATATTTCTTTACTGATTCAAAACTTCAGATGTTTCGCAATTTGGAAATGAATGCAAAAAAAATGGATACTTAACAATCGAAAAATTTCTGTCACAAATTCACACAATGTTACATTATACACATTTAAAGGGGGTATAGAGTGTCTTTGATAATTTAACGTTCTGTTTTGCAATCATAAATTTCCTGAGTGACCATTGGTCCGTCGCACATTTGGTTTCCTGTCGAGCTGTGCAACGAGGGTTGGAGGGACAAGCCATAGATTATCACAGTGTCTCATCAAGGCTTCAGTAACACGACAATTATTTGCTGCCATTTGAAGTTGGGATTCCAAACCGTCAGTTGGTCTTATAACCAAGCTGAAATTACAGAAATAAATCATGTTTATTTAATTGACAATTTGGATAATCAAGTGATTACTAAGCTGCATATAATATCTTCAGATTAATTTTTTTATATCGTCTGCTGCACAAGAAAATTATGTAACTCCAGAAAAGTTCAAAAAATTTTTTGGTGTCCTCTATTAGTTTTGGATGCGGTAAAAATGATCTAATTCTGAAAAAATTATAATAATCTGAATTACAGATGGGGGCAATCATGTTACACCTCATTCTTAACGAAACTGTGATGTTGTTTGTCTCTCTTGTAGAATTGCTCAAATTAGATTTACACCATTTTATTGTGTAGCCGACAATATTTGAATTTGAAGTACCAATGTCAATTTTAAAATATATTTTTTTTTCGTAATTTCCTTTTTCAAATGAATTTCTAGCTGCAGCCTCATAATATGCATCTTTAAACACAACTCACAAGTGGGTTCATAAGATTATTTTAATTGAGACTATTTATTTTTATTTACAAAAAAAATAAAAATAAAGACGCCAACGTATTAGAATTGTTGCTCAAGAGCTTGTGTAATATTAGAACAACATATAAAGTGAATTTTCGTATGAATATTAATATGTAATAAAATGAGGCAGTTTATATAGCATCCTTTTATGAAATATCTCAAGGGCGCTTTACAACTTAGGTCTAATACAATAACCTGCTGAGTTCGGATATTTAATATCCATGGATAAAAAGGCGAATTCTATAAAAATACTGTACCTGAATCTATAATTTGAATCGAAAATTACCTGTGCGGGAATAGCGTTGGTGCAATGATCATAGCGACATTGTGTGCTGTCATCTTGTTAGAAGCTTGACACCGACATATTTGATTCATTAGAAGTAGTAATTCCAATAGTGTGGCTCTATGCTCAAATGACATCAGCAGTACTAAGAGGTTCAATGCTCGCCCCTGTGCTGGGCCATCCAGTGCTGAAATAATAATTTATATTGTAAGAAGAATGACAATAATAGACTCATGGCTTATTTTTATTTTTATATATTTGTGCAATAGTGTACATTGGCGGGTTTATTTCCTTCCAACCAACCAAAGCTTATCAAAGTTTAGCAACATTCATGATTTATTTCTTCTTTGTTCCTTATTTTCATTTCTTTGTTCCATTTTATAAACCATTTTGTTCTTCTTATAATTGTTTTTTTTTTATATATGAACCTCAGAGGCTTGTGCACACCCACCACTTCAAGGTTTGAAATAAAAGCGTTATTATTATTTTAAAGCTTTGATGAAAAGACAAAAGTGATAAAATGACAAAATTTTTCTAAAAATATACACTTCCTAGGGTTAATTTCATAACACCACTTATTATCAAATTCCACCGTCTATAGACTCCAGCACTTAGGCCAATACACAAAACGTGTGAAGTAGATGTCTAGTGATGACGTAGATGCCTATTGATGACGTAGTGGGTAACTGGACACCTCAGACACGGGAGTATTTTTCAAGTATCGAATTTTATTTCTCTGTAATCTCTAAAAGGGAACCTTTAGGGGCGCAACATCAGAAACCGCCGCACTTTG